>JAKUCG020000060.1:0-33328 GCA_022539655.2 Ceriodaphnia dubia | reverse complement strand
CATTTTCTGCTAAAAAACTACCAAAAACTATTATGAAATGACAATTGGACTCTATTTTTGTATGAGATTCTAAGAAGTAAAGACTTTTCGAACCAGATTCAATAGTTTACCACGATATATTTGTTATATTTTAACGAGGAAGTGTACATCAGTCACTGAATCAACTCTCCACTACATGAATGAAGCGCAGGCGGTTTTGATGCTGCAATATTTTTTATATTCTTCACACGGAATAAAATGCCTTCCGCGAGCCATTTTCTGCTAAAAAACTACCAAAAACTATTATGAAATGACAATTGGACTCTATTTTTGTATGAGATTCTAAGAAGTAAAGACTTTTCGAACCAGATTCAATAGTTTACCACGATATATTTGTTATATTTTAACGAGGAAGTGTACATCAGTCACTGAATCAACTCTCCACTACATGAATGAAGCGCAGGCGGTTTTGATGCTGCAATATTTTTTTATATTCTTCACACGGAATAAAATGCCTTCCGCGAGCCATTTTCTGCTAAAAAACTACCAAAAACTATTATGAAATGACAATTGGACTCTATTTTTGTATGAGATTCTAAGAAGTAAAGACTTTTCGAACCAGATTCAATAGTTTACCACGATATATTTGTTATATTTTAACGAGGTAGCGTACATCAGTCACTGATCAACTCTCCACTACATGAATGAAGCGCAGGCGGTTTTGATGCTGCAATATTTTTTATATTCTTCACACGGAATAAAATGCCTTCCGCGAGCCATTTTCTGATAAAAAACTACAAAAAACTATTATGAAATGACAATTGGACTCTATTTTTGTATGAGATTCTAAGAAGTAAAGACTTTTCGAACCAGATTCAATAGTTTACCACGATATATTTGTTATATTTTAACGAGGAAGTGTACATCAGTCACTGAATCAACTCTCCACTACATGAATGAAGCGCAGGCGGTTTTGATGCTGCAATATTTTTTATATTCTTCACACGGAATAAAATGCCTTCCGCGAGCCATTTTCTGCTAAAAAACTACCAAAAACTATTATGAAATGACAATTGGACTCTATTTTTGTATGAGATTCTAAGAAGTAAAGACTTTTCGAACCAGATTCAATAGTTTACCACGATATATTTGTTATATTTTAACGAGGAAGTGTACATCAGTCACTGAATCAACTCTCCACTACATGAATGAAGCGCAGGCGGTTTTGATGCTGCAATATTTTTTATATTCTTCACACGGAATAAAATGCCTTCCGCGAGCCATTTTCTGATAAAAAACTACCAAAAACTATTATGAAATGACAATTGGACTCTATTTTTGTATGAGATTCTAAGAAGTAAAGACTTTTCGAACCAGATTCAATAGTTTACCACGATATATTTGTTATATTTTAACGAGGAAGTGTACATCAGTCACTGAATCAACTCTCCACTACATGAATGAAGCGCAGGCGGTTTTGATGCAGCAATATTTTTTATATTCTTCACACGGAATAAAATGCCTTCCGCGAGCCATTTTCTGCTAAAAAACTACCAAAAACTATTATGAAATGACAATTGGACTCTATTTTTGTATGAGATTCTAAGAAGTAAAGACTTTTCGAACCAGATTCAATAGTTTACCACGATATATTTGTTATATTTTAACGAGGAAGTGTACATCAGTCACTGAATCAACTCTCCACTACATGAATGAAGCGCAGGCGGTTTTGATGCTGCAATATTTTTTATATTCTTCACACGGAATAAAATGCCTTCCGCGAGCCATTTTCTGATAAAAAACTACCAAAAACTATTATGAAATGACAATTGGACTCTATTTTTGTATGAGATTCTAAGAAGTAAAGACTTTTCGAACCAGATTCAATAGTTTACCACGATATATTTGTTATATTTTAACGAGGAAGTGTACATCAGTCACTGAATCAACTCTCCACTACATGAATGAAGCGCAGGCGGTTTTGATGCTGCAATATTTTTTATATTCTTCACACGGAATAAAATGCCTTCCGCGAGCCATTTTCTGATAAAAAACTACCAAAAACTATTATGAAATGACAATTGGACTCTATTTTTGTATGAGATTCTAAGAAGTAAAGACTTTTCGAACCAGATTCAATAGTTTACCACGATATATTTGTTATATTTTAACGAGGAAGTGTACATCAGTCACTGAATCAACTCTCCACTACATGAATGAAGCGCAGGCGGTTTTGATGCTGCAATATTTTTATATTCTTCACACGGAATAAAATGCCTTCCGCGAGCCATTTTCTGATAAAAAACTACCAAAAACTATTATGAAATGACAATTGGACTCTATTTTTGTATGAGATTCTAAGAAGTAAAGACTTTTCGAACCAGATTCAATAGTTTACCACGATATATTTGTTATATTTTAACGAGGAAGTGTACATCAGTCACTGAATCAACTCTCCACTACATGAATGAAGCGCAGGCGGTTTTGATGCTGCAATATTTTTTATATTCTTCACACGGAATAAAATGCCTTCCGCGAGCCATTTTCTGCTAAAAAACTACCAAAAACTATTATGAAATGACAATTGGACTCTATTTTTGTATGAGATTCTAAGAAGTAAAGACTTTTCGAACCAGATTCAATAGTTTACCACGATATATTTGTTATATTTTAACGAGGAAGTGTACATCAGTCACTGAATCAACTCTCCACTACATGAATGAAGCGCAGGCGGTTTTGATGCTGCAATATTTTTTATATTCTTCACACGGAATAAAATGCCTTCCGCGAGCCATTTTCTGCTAAAAAACTACCAAAAACTATTATGAAATGACAATTGGACTCTATTTTTGTATGAGATTCTAAGAAGTAAAGACTTTTCGAACCAGATTCAATAGTTTACCACGATATATTTGTTATATTTTAACGAGGAAGTGTACATCAGTCACTGAATCAACTCTCCACTACATGAATGAAGCGCAGGCGGTTTTGATGCTGCAATATTTTTTATATGAAATGACAATTGGACTCTATTTTTGTATGAGATTCTAAGAAGTAAAGACTTTTCGAACCAGATTCAATAGTTTACCACGATATATTTGTTATATTTTAACGAGGAAGTGTACATCAGTCACTGAATCAACTCTCCACTACATGAATGAAGCGCAGGCGGTTTTGATGCTGCAATATTTTTTATATTCTTCACACGGAATAAAATGCCTTCCGCGAGCCATTTTCTGATAAAAAACTACCAAAAACTATTATGAAATGACAATTGGACTCTATTTTTGTATGAGATTCTAAGAAGTAAAGACTTTTCGAACCAGATTCAATAGTTTACCACGATATATTTGTTATATTTTAACGAGGAAGTGTACATCAGTCACTGAATCAACTCTCCACTACATGAATGAAGCGCAGGCGGTTTTGATGCTGCAATATTTTTTATATTCTTCACACGGAATAAAATGCCTTCCGCGAGCCATTTTCTGATAAAAAACTACCAAAAACTATTATGAAATGACAATTGGACTCTATTTTTGTATGAGATTCTAAGAAGTAAAGACTTTTCGAACCAGATTCAATAGTTTACCACGATATATTTGTTATATTTTAACGAGGAAGTGTACATCAGTCACTGAATCAACTCTCCACTACATGAATGAAGCGCAGGCGGTTTTGATGCTGCAATATTTTTTATATTCTTCACACGGAATAAAATGCCTTCCGCGAGCCATTTTCTGATAAAAAACTACCAAAAACTATTATGAAATGACAATTGGACTCTATTTTTGTATGAGATTCTAAGAAGTAAAGACTTTTCGAACCAGATTCAATAGTTTACCACGATATATTTGTTATATTTTAACGAGGAAGTGTACATCAGTCACTGAATCAACTCTCCACTACATGAATGAAGCGCAGGCGGTTTTGATGCTGCAATATTTTTTATATTCTTCACACGGAATAAAATGCCTTCCGCGAGCCATTTTCTGCTAAAAAACTACCAAAAACTATTATGAAATGACAATTGGACTCTATTTTTGTATGAGATTCTAAGAAGTAAAGACTTTTCGAACCAGATTCAATAGTTTACCACGATATATTTGTTATATTTTAACGAGGAAGTGTACATCAGTCACTGAATCAACTCTCCACTACATGAATGAAGCGCAGGCGGTTTTGATGCTGCAATATTTTTTATATTCTTCACACGGAATAAAATGCCTTCCGCGAGCCATTTTCTGATAAAAAACTACCAAAAACTATTATGAAATGACAATTGGACTCTATTTTTGTATGAGATTCTAAGAAGTAAAGACTTTTCGAACCAGATTCAATAGTTTACCACGATATATTTGTTATATTTTAACGAGGAAGTGTACATCAGTCACTGAATCAACTCTCCACTACATGAATGAAGCGCAGGCGGTTTTGATGCTGCAATATTTTTTATATTCTTCACACGGAATAAAATGCCTTCCGCGAGCCATTTTCTGATAAAAAACTACCAAAAACTATTATGAAATGACAATTGGACTCTATTTTTGTATGAGATTCTAAGAAGTAAAGACTTTTCGAACCAGATTCAATAGTTTACCACGATATATTTGTTATATTTTAACGAGGAAGTGTACATCAGTCACTGAATCAACTCTCCACTACATGAATGAAGCGCAGGCGGTTTTGATGCTGCAATATTTTTTATATTCTTCACACGGAATAAAATGCCTTCCGCGAGCCATTTTC
Source organism: Ceriodaphnia dubia (assembly GCA_022539655.2). Classification (NCBI taxonomy): domain Eukaryota; kingdom Metazoa; phylum Arthropoda; class Branchiopoda; order Diplostraca; family Daphniidae; genus Ceriodaphnia; species Ceriodaphnia dubia. The sequence continues at coordinate 28,600 of JAKUCG020000060.1, read as the reverse complement.
TGCTAAAAAACTACCAAAAACTATTATGAAATGACAATTGGACTCTATTTTTGTATGAGATTCTAAGAAGTAAAGACTTTTCGAACCAGATTCAATAGTTTACCACGATATATTTGTTATATTTTAACGAGGAAGTGTACATCAGTCACTGAATCAACTCTCCACTACATGAATGAAGCGCAGGCGGTTTTGATGCTGCAATATTTTTTATATTCTTCACACGGAATAAAATGCCTTCCGCGAGCCATTTTCTGATAAAAAACTACCAAAAACTATTATGAAATGACAATTGGACTCTATTTTTGTATGAGATTCTAAGAAGTAAAGACTTTTCGAACCAGATTCAATAGTTTACCACGATATATTTGTTATATTTTAACGAGGAAGTGTACATCAGTCACTGAATCAACTCTCCACTACATGAATGAAGCGCAGGCGGTTTTGATGCTGCAATATTTTTTATATTCTTCACACGGAATAAAATGCCTTCCGCGAGCCATTTTCTGCTAAAAAACTACCAAAAACTATTATGAAATGACAATTGGACTCTATTTTTGTATGAGATTCTAAGAAGTAAAGACTTTTCGAACCAGATTCAATAGTTTACCACGATATATTTGTTATATTTTAACGAGGAAGTGTACATCAGTCACTGAATCAACTCTCCACTACATGAATGAAGCGCAGGCGGTTTTGATGCTGCAATATTTTTTATATTCTTCACACGGAATAAAATGCCTTCCGCGAGCCATTTTCTGATAAAAAACTACCAAAAACTATTATGAAATGACAATTGGACTCTATTTTTGTATGAGATTCTAAGAAGTAAAGACTTTTCGAACCAGATTCAATAGTTTACCACGATATATTTGTTATATTTTAACGAGGAAGTGTACATCAGTCACTGAATCAACTCTCCACTACATGAATGAAGCGCAGGCGGTTTTGATGCTGCAATATTTTTTATATTCTTCACACGGAATAAAATGCCTTCCGCGAGCCATTTTCTGCTAAAAAACTACCAAAAACTATTATGAAATGACAATTGGACTCTATTTTTGTATGAGATTCTAAGAAGTAAAGACTTTTCGAACCAGATTCAATAGTTTACCACGATATATTTGTTATATTTTAACGAGGAAGTGTACATCAGTCACTGAATCAACTCTCCACTACATGAATGAAGCGCAGGCGGTTTTGATGCTGCAATATTTTTTATATTCTTCACACGGAATAAAATGCCTTCCGCGAGCCATTTTCTGCTAAAAAACTACCAAAAACTATTATGAAATGACAATTGGACTCTATTTTTGTATGAGATTCTAAGAAGTAAAGACTTTTCGAACCAGATTCAATAGTTTACCACGATATATTTGTTATATTTTAACGAGGAAGTGTACATCAGTCACTGAATCAACTCTCCACTACATGAATGAAGCGCAGGCGGTTTTGATGCTGCAATATTTTTTATATTCTTCACACGGAATAAAATGCCTTCCGCGAGCCATTTTCTGATAAAAAACTACCAAAAACTATTATGAAATGACAATTGGACTCTATTTTTGTATGAGATTCTAAGAAGTAAAGACTTTTCGAACCAGATTCAATAGTTTACCACGATATATTTGTTATATTTTAACGAGGAAGTGTACATCAGTCACTGAATCAACTCTCCACTACATGAATGAAGCGCAGGCGGTTTTGATGCTGCAATATTTTTTATATTCTTCACACGGAATAAAATGCCTTCCGCGAGCCATTTTCTGCTAAAAAACTACCAAAAACTATTATGAAATGACAATTGGACTCTATTTTTGTATGAGATTCTAAGAAGTAAAGACTTTTCGAACCAGATTCAATAGTTTACCACGATATATTTGTTATATTTTAACGAGGAAGTGTACATCAGTCACTGAATCAACTCTCCACTACATGAATGAAGCGCAGGCGGTTTTGATGCTGCAATATTTTTTATATTCTTCACACGGAATAAAATGCCTTCCGCGAGCCATTTTCTGCTAAAAAACTACCAAAAACTATTATGAAATGACAATTGGACTCTATTTTTGTATGAGATTCTAAGAAGTAAAGACTTTTCGAACCAGATTCAATAGTTTACCACGATATATTTGTTATATTTTAACGAGGAAGTGTACATCAGTCACTGAATCAACTCTCCACTACATGAATGAAGCGCAGGCGGTTTTGATGCTGCAATATTTTTTATATTCTTCACACGGAATAAAATGCCTTCCGCGAGCCATTTTCTGCTAAAAAACTACCAAAAACTATTATGAAATGACAATTGGACTCTATTTTTGTATGAGATTCTAAGAAGTAAAGACTTTTCGAACCAGATTCAATAGTTTACCACGATATATTTGTTATATTTTAACGAGGAAGTGTACATCAGTCACTGAATCAACTCTCCACTACATGAATGAAGCGCAGGCGGTTTTGATGCTGCAATATTTTTTATATTCTTCACACGGAATAAAATGCCTTCCGCGAGCCATTTTCTGCTAAAAAACTACCAAAAACTATTATGAAATGACAATTGGACTCTATTTTTGTATGAGATTCTAAGAAGTAAAGACTTTTCGAACCAGATTCAATAGTTTACCACGATATATTTGTTATATTTTAACGAGGAAGTGTACATCAGTCACTGAATCAACTCTCCACTACATGAATGAAGCGCAGGCGGTTTTGATGCTGCAATATTTTTTATATTCTTCACACGGAATAAAATGCCTTCCGCGAGCCATTTTCTGCTAAAAAACTACCAAAAACTATTATGAAATGACAATTGGACTCTATTTTTGTATGAGATTCTAAGAAGTAAAGACTTTTCGAACCAGATTCAATAGTTTACCACGATATATTTGTTATATTTTAACGAGGAAGTGTACATCAGTCACTGAATCAACTCTCCACTACATGAATGAAGCGCAGGCGGTTTTGATGCTGCAATATTTTTTATATTCTTCACACGGAATAAAATGCCTTCCGCGAGCCATTTTCTGCTAAAAAACTACCAAAAACTATTATGAAATGACAATTGGACTCTATTTTTGTATGAGATTCTAAGAAGTAAAGACTTTTCGAACCAGATTCAATAGTTTACCACGATATATTTGTTATATTTTAACGAGGAAGTGTACATCAGTCACTGAATCAACTCTCCACTACATGAATGAAGCGCAGGCGGTTTTGATGCTGCAATATTTTTTATATTCTTCACACGGAATAAAATGCCTTCCGCGAGCCATTTTCTGCTAAAAAACTACCAAAAACTATTATGAAATGACAATTGGACTCTATTTTTGTATGAGATTCTAAGAAGTAAAGACTTTTCGAACCAGATTCAATAGTTTACCACGATATATTTGTTATATTTTAACGAGGAAGTGTACATCAGTCACTGAATCAACTCTCCACTACATGAATGAAGCGCAGGCGGTTTTGATGCTGCAATATTTTTTATATTCTTCACACGGAATAAAATGCCTTCCGCGAGCCATTTTCTGCTAAAAAACTACCAAAAACTATTATGAAATGACAATTGGACTCTATTTTTGTATGAGATTCTAAGAAGTAAAGACTTTTCGAACCAGATTCAATAGTTTACCACGATATATTTGTTATATTTTAACGAGGAAGTGTACATCAGTCACTGAATCAACTCTCCACTACATGAATGAAGCGCAGGCGGTTTTGATGCTGCAATATTTTTTATATTCTTCACACGGAATAAAATGCCTAAAGACTTTTCGAACCAGATTCAATAGTTTACCACGATATATTTGTTATATTTTAACGAGGAAGTGTACATCAGTCACTGAATCAACTCTCCACTACATGAATGAAGCGCAGGCGGTTTTGATGCAGCAATATTTTTTATATTCTTCACACGGAATAAAATGCCTTCCGCGAGCCATTTTCTGCTAAAAAACTACCAAAAACTATTATGAAATGACAATTGGACTCTATTTTTGTATGAGATTCTAAGAAGTAAAGACTTTTCGAACCAGATTCAATAGTTTACCACGATATATTTGTTATATTTTAACGAGGAAGTGTACATCAGTCACTGAATCAACTCTCCACTACATGAATGAAGCGCAGGCGGTTTTGATGCTGCAATATTTTTTATATTCTTCACACGGAATAAAATGCCTTCCGCGAGCCATTTTCTGCTAAAAAACTACCAAAAACTATTATGAAATGACAATTGGATTCTATGTTAGTATGAGATTCTAAGAAGTAAAGACTTTTCAAACCAGATTCAATAGTTTACCACGATATATTTGTTATATTTTAACGAGGAAGTGTACATCAGTCACTGAATCAACTCTCCACTACATGAATGAAGCGCAGGCGGTTTTGATGCTGCAATATTTTTTATATTCTTCACACGGAATAAAATGCCTTCCGCGAGCCATTTTCTGCTAAAAAACTAAAAAACTACCAAAAACTATTATGAAATGACAATTGGACTCTATTTTTGTATGAGATTCTAAGAAGTAAAGACTTTTCGAACCAGATTCAATAGTTTACCACGATATATTTGTTATATTTTAACGAGGAAGTGTACATCAGTCACTGAATCAACTCTCCACTACATGAATGAAGCGCAGGCGGTTTTGATGCTGCAATATTTTTTATATTCTTCACACGGAATAAAATGCCTTCCGCGAGCCATTTTCTGCTAAAAAACTACCAAAAACTATTATGAAATGACAATTGGACTCTATTTTTGTATGAGATTCTAAGAAGTAAAGACTTTTCGAACCAGATTCAATAGTTTACCACGATATATTTGTTATATTTTAACGAGGAAGTGTACATCAGTCACTGAATCAACTCTCCACTACATGAATGAAGCGCAGGCGGTTTTGATGCTGCAATATTTTTTATATTCTTCACACGGAATAAAATGCCTTCCGCGAGCCATTTTCTGCTAAAAAACTACCAAAAACTATTATGAAATGACAATTGGACTCTATTTTTGTATGAGATTCTAAGAAGTAAAGACTTTTCGAACCAGATTCAATAGTTTACCACGATATATTTGTTATATTTTAACGAGGAAGTGTACATCAGTCACTGAATCAACTCTCCACTACATGAATGAAGCGCAGGCGGTTTTGATGCTGCAATATTTTTTATATTCTTCACACGGAATAAAATGCCTTCCGCGAGCCATTTTCTGCTAAAAAACTACCAAAAACTATTATGAAATGACAATTGGACTCTATTTTTGTATGAGATTCTAAGAAGTAAAGACTTTTCGAACCAGATTCAATAGTTTACCACGATATATTTGTTATATTTTAACGAGGAAGTGTACATCAGTCACTGAATCAACTCTCCACTACATGAATGAAGCGCAGGCGGTTTTGATGCTGCAATATTTTTTATATTCTTCACACGGAATAAAATGCCTTCCGCGAGCCATTTTCTGCTAAAAAACTACCAAAAACTATTATGAAATGACAATTGGATTCTATGTTAGTATGAGATTCTAAGAAGTAAAGACTTTTCAAACCAGATTCAATAGTTTACCACGATATATTTGTTATATTTTAACGAGGAAGTGTACATCAGTCACTGAATCAACTCTCCACTACATGAATGAAGCGCAGGCGGTTTTGATGCTGCAATATTTTTTATATTCTTCACACGGAATAAAATGCCTTCCGCGAGCCATTTTCTGCTAAAAAACTACCAAAAACTATTATGAAATGACAATTGGACTCTATTTTTGTATGAGATTCTAAGAAGTAAAGACTTTTCGAACCAGATTCAATAGTTTACCACGATATATTTGTTATATTTTAACGAGGAAGTGTACATCAGTCACTGAATCAACTCTCCACTACATGAATGAAGCGCAGGCGGTTTTGATGCTGCAATATTTTTTATATTCTTCACACGGAATAAAATGCCTTCCGCGAGCCATTTTCTGCTAAAAAACTACCAAAAACTATTATGAAATGACAATTGGACTCTATTTTTGTATGAGATTCTAAGAAGTAAAGACTTTTCGAACCAGATTCAATAGTTTACCACGATATATTTGTTATATTTTAACGAGGAAGTGTACATCAGTCACTGAATCAACTCTCCACTACATGAATGAAGCGCAGGCGGTTTTGATGCTGCAATATTTTTTATATTCTTCACACGGAATAAAATGCCTTCCGCGAGCCATTTTCTGCTAAAAAACTACCAAAAACTATTATGAAATGACAATTGGACTCTATTTTTGTATGAGATTCTAAGAAGTAAAGACTTTTCGAACCAGATTCAATAGTTTACCACGATATATTTGTTATATTTTAACGAGGAAGTGTACATCAGTCACTGAATCAACTCTCCACTACATGAATGAAGCGCAGGCGGTTTTGATGCTGCAATATTTTTTATATTCTTCACACGGAATAAAATGCCTTCCGCGAGCCATTTTCTGCTAAAAAACTACCAAAAACTATTATGAAATGACAATTGGACTCTATTTTTGTATGAGATTCTAAGAAGTAAAGACTTTTCGAACCAGATTCAATAGTTTACCACGATATATTTGTTATATTTTAACGAGGAAGTGTACATCAGTCACTGAATCAACTCTCCACTACATGAATGAAGCGCAGGCGGTTTTGATGCTGCAATATTTTTTATATTCTTCACACGGAATAAAATGCCTTCCGCGAGCCATTTTCTGCTAAAAAACTACCAAAAACTATTATGAAATGACAATTGGATTCTATGTTAGTATGAGATTCTAAGAAGTAAAGACTTTTCAAACCAGATTCAATAGTTTACCACGATATATTTGTTATATTTTAACGAGGAAGTGTACATCAGTCACTGAATCAACTCTCCACTACATGAATGAAGCGCAGGCGGTTTTGATGCAGCAATATTTTTTATATTCTTCACACGGAATAAAATGCCTTCCGCGAGCCATTTTCTGCTAAAAAACTACCAAAAACTATTATGAAATGACAATTGGACTCTATTTTTGTATGAGATTCTAAGAAGTAAAGACTTTTCGAACCAGATTCAATAGTTTACCACGATATATTTGTTATATTTTAACGAGGAAGTGTACATCAGTCACTGAATCAACTCTCCACTACATGAATGAAGCGCAGGCGGTTTTGATGCTGCAATATTTTTTATATTCTTCACACGGAATAAAATGCCTTCCGCGAGCCATTTTCTGCTAAAAAACTACCAAAAACTATTATGAAATGACAATTGGATTCTATGTTAGTATGAGATTCTAAGAAGTAAAGACTTTTCAAACCAGATTCAATAGTTTACCACGATATATTTGTTATATTTTAACGAGGAAGTGTACATCAGTCACTGAATCAACTCTCCACTACATGAATGAAGCGCAGGCGGTTTTGATGCTGCAATATTTTTTATATTCTTCACACGGAATAAAATGCCTTCCGCGAGCCATTTTCTGCTAAAAAACTACCAAAAACTACCAAAAACTATTATGAAATGACAATTGGACTCTATTTTTGTATGAGATTCTAAGAAGTAAAGACTTTTCGAACCAGATTCAATAGTTTACCACGATATATTTGTTATATTTTAACGAGGAAGTGTACATCAGTCACTGAATCAACTCTCCACTACATGAATGAAGCGCAGGCGGTTTTGATGCTGCAATATTTTTTATATTCTTCACACGGAATAAAATGCCTTCCGCGAGCCATTTTCTGCTAAAAAACTACCAAAAACTATTATGAAATGACAATTGGACTCTATTTTTGTATGAGATTCTAAGAAGTAAAGACTTTTCGAACCAGATTCAATAGTTTACCACGATATATTTGTTATATTTTAACGAGGAAGTGTACATCAGTCACTGAATCAACTCTCCACTACATGAATGAAGCGCAGGCGGTTTTGATGCTGCAATATTTTTTATATTCTTCACACGGAATAAAATGCCTTCCGCGAGCCATTTTCTGCTAAAAAACTACCAAAAACTATTATGAAATGACAATTGGACTCTATTTTTGTATGAGATTCTAAGAAGTAAAGACTTTTCGAACCAGATTCAATAGTTTACCACGATATATTTGTTATATTTTAACGAGGAAGTGTACATCAGTCACTGAATCAACTCTCCACTACATGAATGAAGCGCAGGCGGTTTTGATGCTGCAATATTTTTTATATTCTTCACACGGAATAAAATGCCTTCCGCGAGCCATTTTCTGCTAAAAAACTACCAAAAACTATTATGAAATGACAATTGGATTCTATGTTAGTATGAGATTCTAAGAAGTAAAGACTTTTCAAACCAGATTCAATAGTTTACCACGATATATTTGTTATATTTTAACGAGGAAGTGTACATCAGTCACTGAATCAACTCTCCACTACATGAATGAAGCGCAGGCGGTTTTGATGCAGCAATATTTTTTATATTCTTCACACGGAATAAAATGCCTTCCGCGAGCCATTTTCTGCTAAAAAACTACCAAAAACTATTATGAAATGACAATTGGACTCTATTTTTGTATGAGATTCTAAGAAGTAAAGACTTTTCGAACCAGATTCAATAGTTTACCACGATATATTTGTTATATTTTAACGAGGAAGTGTACATCAGTCACTGAATCAACTCTCCACTACATGAATGAAGCGCAGGCGGTTTTGATGCTGCAATATTTTTTATATTCTTCACACGGAATAAAATGCCTTCCGCGAGCCATTTTCTGCTAAAAAACTACCAAAAACTATTATGAAATGACAATTGGATTCTATGTTAGTATGAGATTCTAAGAAGTAAAGACTTTTCAAACCAGATTCAATAGTTTACCACGATATATTTGTTATATTTTAACGAGGAAGTGTACATCAGTCACTGAATCAACTCTCCACTACATGAATGAAGCGCAGGCGGTTTTGATGCTGCAATATTTTTTATATTCTTCACACGGAATAAAATGCCTTCCGCGAGCCATTTTCTGCTAAAAAACTACCAAAAACTACCAAAAACTATTATGAAATGACAATTGGACTCTATTTTTGTATGAGATTCTAAGAAGTAAAGACTTTTCGAACCAGATTCAATAGTTTACCACGATATATTTGTTATATTTTAACGAGGAAGTGTACATCAGTCACTGAATCAACTCTCCACTACATGAATGAAGCGCAGGCGGTTTTGATGCTGCAATATTTTTTATATTCTTCACACGGAATAAAATGCCTTCCGCGAGCCATTTTCTGCTAAAAAACTACCAAAAACTATTATGAAATGACAATTGGACTCTATTTTTGTATGAGATTCTAAGAAGTAAAGACTTTTCGAACCAGATTCAATAGTTTACCACGATATATTTGTTATATTTTAACGAGGAAGTGTACATCAGTCACTGAATCAACTCTCCACTACATGAATGAAGCGCAGGCGGTTTTGATGCTGCAATATTTTTTATATTCTTCACACGGAATAAAATGCCTTCCGCGAGCCATTTTCTGCTAAAAAACTACCAAAAACTATTATGAAATGACAATTGGACTCTATTTTTGTATGAGATTCTAAGAAGTAAAGACTTTTCGAACCAGATTCAATAGTTTACCACGATATATTTGTTATATTTTAACGAGGAAGTGTACATCAGTCACTGAATCAACTCTCCACTACATGAATGAAGCGCAGGCGGTTTTGATGCTGCAATATTTTTTATATTCTTCACACGGAATAAAATGCCTTCCGCGAGCCATTTTCTGCTAAAAAACTACCAAAAACTATTATGAAATGACAATTGGATTCTATGTTAGTATGAGATTCTAAGAAGTAAAGACTTTTCAAACCAGATTCAATAGTTTACCACGATATATTTGTTATATTTTAACGAGGAAGTGTACATCAGTCACTGAATCAACTCTCCACTACATGAATGAAGCGCAGGCGGTTTTGATGCAGCAATATTTTTTATATTCTTCACACGGAATAAAATGCCTTCCGCGAGCCATTTTCTGCTAAAAAACTACCAAAAACTATTATGAAATGACAATTGGACTCTATTTTTGTATGAGATTCTAAGAAGTAAAGACTTTTCGAACCAGATTCAATAGTTTACCACGATATATTTGTTATATTTTAACGAGGAAGTGTACATCAGTCACTGAATCAACTCTCCACTACATGAATGAAGCGCAGGCGGTTTTGATGCTGCAATATTTTTTATATTCTTCACACGGAATAAAATGCCTTCCGCGAGCCATTTTCTGCTAAAAAACTACCAAAAACTATTATGAAATGACAATTGGATTCTATGTTAGTATGAGATTCTAAGAAGTAAAGACTTTTCAAACCAGATTCAATAGTTTACCACGATATATTTGTTATATTTTAACGAGGAAGTGTACATCAGTCACTGAATCAACTCTCCACTACATGAATGAAGCGCAGGCGGTTTTAATGCTGCAATATTTTTTATATTCTTCACACGGAATAAAATGCCTTCCGCGAGCCATTTTCTGCTAAAAAACTACCAAAAACTACCAAAAACTATTATGAAATGACAATTGGACTCTATTTTTGTATGAGATTCTAAGAAGTAAAGACTTTTCGAACCAGATTCAATAGTTTACCACGATATATTTGTTATATTTTAACGAGGAAGTGTACATCAGTCACTGAATCAACTCTCCACTACATGAATGAAGCGCAGGCGGTTTTGATGCTGCAATATTTTTTATATTCTTCACACGGAATAAAATGCCTTCCGCGAGCCATTTTCTGCTAAAAAACTACCAAAAACTATTATGAAATGACAATTGGACTCTATTTTTGTATGAGATTCTAAGAAGTAAAGACTTTTCGAACCAGATTCAATAGTTTACCACGATATATTTGTTATATTTTAACGAGGAAGTGTACATCAGTCACTGAATCAACTCTCCACTACATGAATGAAGCGCAGGCGGTTTTGATGCTGCAATATTTTTTATATTCTTCACACGGAATAAAATGCCTTCCGCGAGCCATTTTCTGCTAAAAAACTACCAAAAACTATTATGAAATGACAATTGGACTCTATTTTTGTATGAGATTCTAAGAAGTAAAGACTTTTCAAACCAGATTCAATAGTTTACCACGATATATTTGTTATATTTTAACGAGGAAGTGTACATCAGTCACTGAATCAACTCTCCACTACATGAATGAAGCGCAGGCGGTTTTGATGCTGCAATATTTTTTATATTCTTCACACGGAATAAAATGCCTTCCGCGAGCCATTTTCTGCTAAAAAACTACCAAAAACTATTATGAAATGACAATTGGACTCTATTTTTGTATGAGATTCTAAGAAGTAAAGACTTTTCGAACCAGATTCAATAGTTTACCACGATATATTTGTTATATTTTAACGAGGAAGTGTACATCAGTCACTGAATCAACTCTCCACTACATGAATGAAGCGCAGGCGGTTTTGATGCTGCAATATTTTTTATATTCTTCACACGGAATAAAATGCCTTCCGCGAGCCATTTTCTGCTAAAAAACTACCAAAAACTATTATGAAATGACAATTGGATTCTATGTTAGTATGAGATTCTAAGAAGTAAAGACTTTTCAAACCAGATTCAATAGTTTACCACGATATATTTGTTATATTTTAACGAGGAAGTGTACATCAGTCACTGAATCAACTCTCCACTACATGAATGAAGCGCAGGCGGTTTTGATGCTGCAATATTTTTTATATTCTTCACACGGAATAAAATGCCTTCCGCGAGCCATTTTCTGCTAAAAAACTACCAAAAACTATTATGAAATGACAATTGGACTCTATTTTTGTATGAGATTCTAAGAAGTAAAGACTTTTCGAACCAGATTCAATAGTTTACCACGATATATTTGTTATATTTTAACGAGGAAGTGTACATCAGTCACTGAATCAACTCTCCACTACATGAATGAAGCGCAGGCGGTTTTGATGCTGCAATATTTTTTATATTCTTCACACGGAATAAAATGCCTTCCGCGAGCCATTTTCTGCTAAAAAACTACCAAAAACTATTATGAAATGACAATTGGACTCTATTTTTGTATGAGATTCTAAGAAGTAAAGACTTTTCGAACCAGATTCAATAGTTTACCACGATATATTTGTTATATTTTAACGAGGAAGTGTACATCAGTCACTGAATCAACTCTCCACTACATGAATGAAGCGCAGGCGGTTTTGATGCTGCAATATTTTTTATATTCTTCACACGGAATAAAATGCCTTCCGCGAGCCATTTTCTGCTAAAAAACTACCAAAAACTATTATGAAATGACAATTGGACTCTATTTTTGTATGAGATTCTAAGAAGTAAAGACTTTTCGAACCAGATTCAATAGTTTACCACGATATATTTGTTATATTTTAACGAGGAAGTGTACATCAGTCACTGAATCAACTCTCCACTACATGAATGAAGCGCAGGCGGTTTTGATGCTGCAATATTTTTTATATTCTTCACACGGAATAAAATGCCTTCCGCGAGCCATTTTCTGATAAAAAACTACCAAAAACTATTATGAAATGACAATTGGACTCTATTTTTGTATGAGATTCTAAGAAGTAAAGACTTTTCGAACCAGATTCAATAGTTTACCACGATATATTTGTTATATTTTAACGAGGAAGTGTACATCAGTCACTGAATCAACTCTCCACTACATGAATGAAGCGCAGGCGGTTTTGATGCTGCAATATTTTTTATATTCTTCACACGGAATAAAATGCCTTCCGCGAGCCATTTTCTGCTAAAAAACTACCAAAAACTATTATGAAATGACAATTGGACTCTATTTTTGTATGAGATTCTAAGAAGTAAAGACTTTTCGAACCAGATTCAATAGTTTACCACGATATATTTGTTATATTTTAACGAGGAAGTGTACATCAGTCACTGAATCAACTCTCCACTACATGAATGAAGCGCAGGCGGTTTTGATGCTGCAATATTTTTTATATTCTTCGCACGGAATAAAATGCCTTCCGCGAGCCATTTTCTGCTAAAAAAACTACCAAAAACTATTATGAAATGACAATTGGACTCTATTTTTGTATGAGATTCTAAGAAGTAAAGACTTTTCGAACCAGATTCAATAGTTTACCACGATATATTTGTTATATTTTAACGAGGAAGTGTACATCAGTCACTGAATCAACTCTCCACTACATGAATGAAGCGCAGGCGGTTTTGATGCTGCAATATTTTTTATATTCTTCGCACGGAATAAAATGCCTTCCGCGAGCCATTTTCTGCTAAAAAAACTACCAAAAACTATTATGAAATGACAATTGGACTCTATTTTTGTATGAGATTCTAAGAAGTAAAGACTTTTCGAACCAGATTCAATAGTTTACCACGATATATTTGTTATATTTTAACGAGGAAGTGTACATCAGTCACTGAATCAACTCTCCACTACATGAATGAAGCGCAGGCGGTTTTGATGCTGCAATATTTTTTATATTCTTCACACGGAATAAAATGCCTTCCGCGAGCCATTTTCTGATAAAAAAACTACCAAAAACTAATATGAAATGACAATTGGACTCTATTTTTGTATGAGATTCTAAGAAGTAAAGACTTTTCGAACCAGATTCAATAGTTTACCACGATATATTTGTTATATTTTAACGAGGAAGTGTACATCAGTCACTGAATCAACTCTCCACTACATTAACGAGGAAGTGTACATCAGTCACTGAATCAACTCTCCACTACATGAATGAAGCGCAGGCGGTTTTGATGCTGCAATATTTTTTATATTCTTCACACGGAATAAAATGCCTTCCGCGAGCCATTTTCTGCTAAAAAACTACCAAAAACTATCATGAAATGACCATTGGATTCTATGTTAGTATGAGATTCTAAGAAGTAAAGACTTTTCAAACCAGATTCAATAGTTTACCACGATATATTTGTTATATTTTAACGAGGAAGTGTACATCAGTCACTGAATCAACTCTCCACTACATGAATGAAGCGCAGGCGGTTTTGATGCTGCAATATTTTTTATATTCTTCGCACGGAAAAAATGCCTTCCGCGAGCCATTTTCTGCTAAAAAAACTACCAAAAACTATTATGAAATGACAATTGGACTCTATTTTTGTATGAGATTCTAAGAAGTAAAGACTTTTCGACCCAGATTCAATAGTTTACCACGATATATTTGTTATATTTTAACGAGGAAGTGTACATCAGTCACTGAATCAACTCTCCACTACATGAATGAAGCGCAGGCGGTTTTGATGCTGCAATATTTTTTATATTCTTCACACGGAATAAAATGCCTTCCGCGAGCCATTTTCTGATAAAAAACTACCAAAAACTATTATGAAATGACAATTGGACTCTATTTTTGTATGAGATTCTAAGAAGTAAAGACTTTTCGAACCAGATTCAATAGTTTACCACGATATATTTGTTATATTTTAACGAGGAAGTGTACATCAGTCACTGAATCAACTCTCCACTACATGAATGAAGCGCAGGCGGTTTTGATGCTGCAATATTTTTTATATTCTTCACACGGAATAAAATGCCTTCCGCGAGCCATTTTCTGCTAAAAAACTACCAAAAACTATTATGAAATGACAATTGGATTCTATGTTAGTATGAGATTCTAAGAAGTAAAGACTTTTCAAACCAGATTCAATAGTTTACCACGATATATTTGTTATATTTTAACGAGGAAGTGTACATCAGTCACTGAATCAACTCTCCACTACATGAATGAAGCGCAGGCGGTTTTGATGTTGCAATATTTTTTATATTCTTCACACGGAATAAAATGCCTTCCGCGAGCCATTTTCTGCTAAAAAACTAAAAAACTATTAAAAACTTGGATTCTATGTTAAATGACAAACCAGATTCAATAGTTTACCACGATATATTTGTTATATTTTAACGAGGAAGTGTACATCAGTCACTGAATCAACTCTCCACTACATGAATGAAGCGCAGGCGGTTTTGATGCTGCAATATTTTTTATATTCTTCACACGGAATAAAATGCCTTCCGCGAGCCATTTTCTGATAAAAAACTACCAAAAACTATTATGAAATGACAATTGGACTCTATTTTTGTATGAGATTCTAAGAAGTAAAGACTTTTCGAACAAGATTCAATAGTTTACCACGATATATTTGCTATATTTCACCGAGGAAGTGTACATCAGTCAATGAATCAACTCTTCACGACATAAATGTAGCGCAGGCAATTAGCAGAGTGGCGGGCTGGCGGTTTTGATGGTGCAATATTTCTTATATTCTTCAAACGGAATAAAATGCCTTCCGCGAGCCATTTTCTGACAGAGTATTTTCATCAAAATATTACCTCTTGCACGGAAAAAATTATTTCCCATGTTATAAGGTACCCCCTGTACAAAATATATTTTTTAGCATGTATACAGTGTATTTTCATCAAAATATTACCTCTTGCACGGAAAAAATTATTTCCCATGTTATAAGGTACCCCCTGTACAAAATATATTTTTTAGCATGTATACAGTGTATTTTCATCAAAATATTACCACTTGCACGCAAAAAATTATTTCCCATGTTATAAGGTACCCCCTGTACAAAATATATTTTTTAGCATGTATAGAGTGTATTTTCATCAAAATATTACCTCTTGCACGGAAAAAATTATTTCCCATGTTATAAGGTACCCCCTGTACAAAATATATTTTTTAGCATGTATACAGTGTATTTTCATCAAAATATTACCTCTTGCACGGAAAAAATTATTTCCCATGTTATAAGGTACCCCCTGTACAAAATATATTTTTTAGCATGTATACAGTGTATTTTCATCAAAATATTACCTCTTGCACGGAAAAAATTAATTCCCATGTTATAAGGTACCCCCTGTACAAAATATATTTTTTAGCATGTATACAGTGTTTTTTCATCAAAATATTACCTCTTGCACGGAAAAAATTATTTCCCATGTTATAAAGCCCCTCGGGCGCCTTCGGGATTTGGGCCAAGTTAAAGATTAGTCTTTTTTATTATTAAATTGTATACATTTTGTAAATAACATTTGGGTTTTTTGTTTGATTTGTTAGATGTTCTCCAGTTCTTTATATCGTTTTCTTATATATTTTTTTACTTTAGAGTTTATCTGACTTCATATTCATTTTTTTAAATTTTATTTCTCAGGACTTTAATGAATTGATTTGTTTTCAATTAAGATATGTATTTGATATAATGAGATTTTCCTCCGCGTCGAAAGCATTTCCCAAGCCTTTTTTTTAAGCATGTCGATACTCTTTTAAATTTATTATTTGATTCATCGTCTCGGTTTTTTGTATATTCTTAATTTGTGTTTGGTAGACTTAGCTCCAAAAATTGTGTTTGAAATCCTTATCAATTGGTTTATTGCTTCAACTGAAATAATATTTCAATTTATGGATATAAAGTTCGTAAAGAATTAGATGATTTTGGATCGACAATGGTTTTCATAAAAGATTCATTCAGATTTTTTTTTTTGTATTCAGTACATTTTTGTTTACAAATTTTCTTGGTTGGCTGTTTGAACCATACATCAGTAAGTCGTACTTGGGAAAAATTATACTTTAATTTTCCAAAAGGTCTTTTAATAAAACTAGTTAAATTATTATATTAATCAATAGTAGCATTGTAATTGTGAAGTTAACTATTCCTATATTTGAATTTCTTTGGTTGTTTGGGTCAAGTGTGATAAAGTATGGCTGTTTAACGTACTTATGACAGACTTGCTGGCAATACTATTTGACCTATTGTACATGATGGAACGTAGCTGTCCAATTTGGTTAACCTATTAAAATATATAATTAAGTTAAATTACTTGACTATGTTTGTGCAATACAGTTAACATTATGAAAACAGCTTCATAAGTAAATTAGGCAGGAAAGATTTGTTCGCAGCATTGAATTTTGTTTTGTTCAACCTTTTGCAGTTAACGTAATCAAAACAGTTTCATAAGTAAATTTGGCAGGAACAATTTGTTCGCAGCATTGATTTGCTGTTTGGTTCAACCCTTAAAGAATATGTAAAATTAAATGAATTAGTGGACCACATTTAGAAAATTCACTTAGCGTTATCAAAACAGGGCTTATAAGTAAGTTTGGCAGAAAAAATTTCTTCGCAGCAATGATTTTTTATCCAAACCTGATTTCTAAATTTGACTTTCTGTCAATAGCTCGATGAACATTTTTTAGAACTTTATGAATGGGTAAAGCGGTAAAGTTAAAGTGTATCTGGTCTAATTACCATATTTTAACTTGAAAAAAACATTTGTCAAAGAAATAACAGAAAGATGTATTTGTTTTGAGACAGGTAATGCCATCTAGTCTTACAATTTAGAACTAACGACGTTTCAAAGCTGGCGGAAAATAACGTAAACATGTCTAAAACACCATGAATTTTAACATTTTAAGTAATAAAAAATTGTGAACCATTATTTTCTTACTTTGCCAAAGCTAATTTTAAGCAATTTCGATAATAAACATGCAATATTTACAAACAACTAGCGCCACCTAGTTTCCAATATTTTGACTTAATACATTTTCAAAATGGCGGCTCATCTCACTTTAAATGCTTCAAAAATGGTTAAAACTTCACAAGGTTTGGCATTTTATGAACGACCACAATGTATCAAGTCAATTACAAGCTTTGTCATTGTTTACTTTCATTCAATATGTTTTGGGGAAGCTGGAAAAAATAGTTTCACACGCTCTCGATTCCTATTGGTGGAAACGGGTTCCAATAAGTCTTTTTTGGGCCTCTGCAGGGGGCGGGGCCTATTGCAATTTTTGCTTGCCTTAAGAGCCCCTTAACCTTCGGTGATTTAGATTACTAAATCCCTCAGGTATAAGGTACCCCCTGTACAAAATATATTTTTTAGCATGTATACAGTGTATTTTCATCAAAATATTACCTCTTGCACGCAAAAAATTATTTCCCATGTTATAAGGTACCCCCTGTACAAAATATATTTTTTAGCATGTATACAGTGTATTTTCATCAAAATATTACCTCTTGCACGGAAAAAATTATTTCCCATGTTATAAGGTACCCCCTGTACAAAGTATATTTTTTAGCATGTATACAGTGTATTTTCATCAAAATATTACCTCTTGCACGGAAAAAATTATTTCCCATGTTATAAGGTACCCCCTGTACAAAATATATTTTTTAGCATGTATACAGTGTATTTTCATCAAAATATTACCTCTTGCACGCAAAAAATTATTTCCCATGTTATAAGGTACCCCCTGTACAAAATATATTTTTTAGCATGTATACAGTGTTTTTTCATCAAAATATTACCTCTTGCACGGAAAAAATTATTTCCCATGTTATAAGGTACCCCCTGTACAAAATATATTTTTTAGCATGTATACAGTGTATTTTCATCAAAATATTACCTCTTGCACGGAAAAAATTATTTCCCATGTTATAAGGTACCCCCTGTACAAAATATATTTTTTAGCATGTATACAGTGTATTTTCATCAAAATATTACCTCTTGCACGCAAAAAATTATTTCCCATGTTATAAGGTACCCCCTGTACAAAATATATTTTTTAGCATGTATAGAGTGTATTTTCATCAAAATATTACCTCTTGCACGGAAAAAATTATTTCCCATGTTATCAGGTACCCCCTGTACAAAATATATTTTTTAGCATGTATACAGTGTATTTTCATCAAAATATTACCTCTTGCACGGAAAAAATTATTTCCCATGTTATAAGGAACCCCCTGTACAAAATATATTTTTTAGCATGTATACAGTGTATTTTCATCAAAATATTACCTCTTGCACGGAAAAAATTAATTCCCATGTTATAAGGTACCCCCTGTACAAAATATATTTTTTAGCATGTATACAGTGTTTTTTCATCAAAATATTACCTCTTGCACGGAAAAAATTATTTCCCATGTTATAAGGTACCCCCTGTACAAAATATATTTTTTAGCATGTATACAGTGTATTTTCATCAAAATATTACCTCTTGCACGCAAAAAATTATTTCCCATGTTATAAGGTACCCCCTGTACAAAATATATTTTTTAGCATGTATACAGTGTATTTTCATCAAAATATTACCTCTTGCACGGAAAAAATTATTTCCCATGTTATAAGGTACCCCCTGTACAAAATATATTTTTTAGCATGTATACAGTGTATTTTCATCAAAATATTACCTCTTGCACGGAAAAAATTATTTCCCATGTTATAAGGTACCCCCTGTACAAAATATATTTTTTAGCATGTATACAGTGTATTTTCATCAAAATATTACCTCTTGCACGGAAAAAATTATTTCCCATGTTATAAGGTACCCCCTGTACAAAATATATTTTTTAGCATGTATACAGTTTTTTTTCATCAAAATATTACCTCTTGCACGGAAAAAATTATTTCCCATGTTATAAGGTACCCCCTGTACAAAATATATTTTTTAGCATGTATACAGTTTTTTTTCATCAAAATATTACCTCTTGCACGGAAAAAATTATTTCCCATGTTATAAGGTACCCCCTGTACAAAATACCCTTACGAAAAAATTAGCCTGTACTCAGGCAGTAATCAGTGTGCTTATCGCCGGTGACACAAGCCGTGTCGTCTGCCGAATTACATCCCGTGTTTGAACCAATACGGGGATCTTTTCCACGGGTTGACTACAAGAGTTTTTTCTCAGACAGTGAACACATTCGCATTACACTGCGTGGCTACTCGATGTTCTGCAGCCTTATATTGACAGTTAAAAAACGGGTTAACTTCAGGTTGTCAACAAGCGGGCAGCCACCGGCTGTATATTGCTAGTATGGATCCTGTATTCCTGCTTATATACGATCGAAAAGTACAAAAATAGAATCGGATAAAAGATTTGAAACCGGTTTATTGAATGTACGTAACATTACGCATTACGTAAACTTCACTTATCGCAACATGAAAATCGACCAATTGAAAATGCAAAAAGAGACGGGGCACAGAGACGGAATACATTTCTTGGAATGCCGATAATTGCACCAATACGTATTACTTGAATACTTGCTTGGATAACAGGAACACAATAAAATGGAATCATAATGAAGTTCAACATGATTAACAGTATGCCGAAGTGGGTGGGCCCCCACGATTTTTGATTGAACAGAATATTACACTATTAAGATGAAAAGTGTCCCGTTTGAGGTGAACATTTTTAAAGGCTTATCTAATCTTCCTCCTCAAAACCATCCCCCATGAGATTATTTCCATGCTCATCTGCATTATGTCCTTCATCAGGTAAGGCAGCGTCTCTTCTTTGCTGCAGGGTCCTCCCAATCCGCTTCCATTCCCTGTGCTCAGTCCCCAGCTTATCTTGAATGGCCATGGAGATCAATTTTGGACTGAGAGCCATTTTGTGTTTTTTTGACCAATATGCAGTTACGAACACTGAAAAGGATCAAAATCAATAAAAGAAGTTTACTGAAGCAATTGTATTTACTTGCCTCGAATTGCTTTCCGGTCATCAACTGGTAGAGCTGGTTTGGCTGGAATTCTGGCCCGTTTATTGGCAGGGGACGCTTTTCCAGTGTATGAGTGAGTTGCCATATACTTACGAGTGTAGATTGACTCCATGATTTTGTTTATCATGGACCGCATATTTGAATCACCGTTTCCCACACTACCATAGGAAAATGCGAGTTTAAGATCTGCTGCGTTAATTTGTAGTGGCATTCCGGCAGCTAGTTGAATCTGCGAAATATGTACGTTTCATTAAGAGGGAAAATACGTACGACAAGATATAAACTAATTAAGGCTTTAACTGTCACACCTGTTTAGCACCATCGTCAAAACGTCGCGAAGCTGTAGCAGACGAATCATTTCTTTGTTTACTTGACAGTTCGAGTTCTTTAGTATGTTTACGTGCGTCAGTCAATTCGGTTTTTAACTTTTCCAAGGTTCCATTCAAGTCTGCAAGGATTAAGAAAGGTGACAAATATTTCGTGTAACATATAGTGAGCCAATTTACGCATAACTAATGAAGCCATTTGCTGAGCAGGGTCCATGTGCAACAAATCATTTAGTTCTTTAATTTCGCCTGTCATCCGAGCTATAGACTCATCCTTGGAACTCAAATCCGATTCCAGTTGTTGGCATTTCACTTTATAGTCAAATACTAAATTTCTCAACCGTTGGATGACAACACCAGCAACTTCTTGAGTATTTCTGCCCTGTGGGAATAAACATAGTTAGAACATTTTGGAGTAATCGATATAAATTTAAACAGAGTAAGGCACATTTTTAGGAAGCAAGCTGTTGTTCCCTCCTTCCTCCTCATCACTTTCATCCGTGGGAATTTTTTGACCATCTTCATCACTGCCCTGGCTCTCATCATCCTCGTTATATGAATCTTCTGCAAACATATCTGTCACAAAGTATTAGTTTAGTTTTCGTTAGAAAAATACAATGCTCAAAGCTATAACCACACCTTGTGAGGCATACTGAGAATCAGTCCTTGTCCGTTTCTTGGGAATCTGTGTTTCCTCGTCACTCTCTTCCTCACTGTCCTCTTCAGAAGCTTTTTTTGCAGGTGGTGTACCACATGTAGTTTTTTTGGCCACCCATCCTTCATCCACTACTTTTTTGTGAGAAACCACCACACTTAGCAATTCTAAAAGTGACAGAAGATACCACGAAAGGGAGAAAAATGAACATACTTTGAACACATTTTTTAAAAATATATCCTTACCAGAGAAGTAGATGACAGTTGCAACTGTGTCCACACGATCAAATTGGTCAATTTGTGTCGATGTTGATGGCTGTGCATCTGTAGGTAATCTGACATGTAGAAAAGAGCTTCAGTTACGTGAAACTATATAACATAAACATTTGCCTACTCAATAACAATAGGTGTCCTCTCCTCTCTCCAGTAATTTAATTTTTTAATCAGGGTTTCCATGGTTCTAGCCCTACCCCTTCTCAGCTCTTTAATACTTGCAGTCGTTGCAACTATCGTTTCACATGTACGATTGCATCGAAAAAGAACATGAAGAACAGCAACAGAGGCAGCTGGGACTGTTTTGGTAGATTTCCCTCTCGCCATTTCATTGAAACCCATCAACAAATGACTCAGACAGCTGTATGGGCTGAAAACTGATCTAAACGATCACAAACTATTCTACCACTGCTTCAGCAGGGCGGAAGTCCCAACGTTGACGATGAGTTCCCGCCTATTCTTGGGGTTTCAATTGAACATCCCTTCAAGATAATTATCTTGGCAACTCAGCGGGGGTCGGGGGAGTAAACATTGAAAATTGGCATTTGCATAAGTCTTAGTGGCGATTGTTAACTTAGTATGGAATACTCGAAATAGAATCAAGCAGCTGAGCCAAGGAATTACAAGAGCGAACTACGGGTTACAATAGTGAGATGGCTACTGTCAGAGGAAAATCTAAATCGACATCCCGCAGAATGAGATTAAATTTGGTTGAAGACGCTTTTGAGGAAATGATGGAATGGAATTCAGCACCATCAAGTAGAATTTCATCGGCGTGTGAAACGGAACAAGAATTACATGAAGAAAATCCAACAAGTGCTACTTGTAATGTAAATGATGTAAGTTAGATTGGTCTGGTCATTCTTTCCGAATACTTTTCGTTGTAACATAGGGTATCATTTTAGTGTGAAATGATTGATGCAAATAATGAAGGTGTTGAAGGGAAACATCTGCTCCACCATGAGGTAACTGGTTTTGAAGTACCAGTCCAAGAGAAAGGTATCCTGATGTGTGAAACATTGTTTTTTTAGTTCCATAGCTTACATATACTCCTACCCTATTTACACTGGCAGAAGGTATTCAAGTCCCCGCTGAATTCCAACAATTGTTTGAGAACGGTACATTAGGGGAACAAGAGTTCGAACAATCTATAAACTTCGATTTTGATTACGAGTTCGTCGATGACGTATCAGAGGACGACGACATTGCGGTAAACAAATGCTCTGATGGGTGTGTTAAGTTATGAACATTCATAAATTTTTTTGTACTGTAGAAAGATCTAGTTGACGCGGAATTAAGGCAACATTATTTGGCTTTATTGAGTTCCGCGTTTTATCTAAAACATGGATTGTCAAACGCTGCACTAAGCGACCTCTTGGCTTTATTAAGAACTACGATGAATCCAGACGATCTGAACGATGCCTTCAGAAGCCCGTATCTATTCCACAAGAAATTCTCTGAGTTCAAGCAACAAACTCAAAAGATATTTCTTTGCAAACAATGCCATAAAATTTTAAAAAAAGACAAGAATGGCAATCCTCTAGAAGATCAACCATGTGGACATAGGTACAAGAAAAATCAAAAGAAATATCACGATGGTTGTTATACAATTATGTTACCAATGGAACAACAAGTACGTTACTTTATCAAGCACCATGGATTAGCAAGAAATTCGGGTTCTCCCGACGGGATGGTCGGCGATATAGTTTCCAGCGAACTTTATCGCAAAAATCGTCGTGAGGGACGTATATGCCAGAACACTATCACAGTGCTTATTTGTACAGATGGGGCCAGGTGCCACAGACGCAGCAAATACGGCTTTTGGCCTTTTATAGGAGTCGTCAACGAAGCGCAGTACACAACTAGACGATCTAACGTCCTCGTGTTTGCCCTTTTTTATGGTGATAGAAAACCGTCGATTGATGAATTTATCAAGCCTTGCGTTGATGAATTAAAAAGGCTCGGAACAACTGGCGTTGTAGTAGATGGGGCTACATACTATGTCAAACCGTTAATAATCAGTGTGGATTCGATAGCCCGTCCACTTCTCAGGAACACAACGCAATTTAATGGACTATATGGATGCGATTTCTGCCTTCATCCGGGTAAATTGTATTATCAGTAGTCATAAGGCAGTTTGCGAGTGCCTAGAAACAAATCATTTCATTTTTTCATTGGTTTTCTTATAAACCCAGGCGAAGAAACAAGAAAAAAGGACGGACACTCCCATGTGTTCCCAAATCCTAAAGAACGTAGTTACCCATTACGGTCCATGGCGCAACACGAACTCGATTTACTTAAGGTAAAAGGGGTTGGAAATCGAACGAAATGGAAAATGAGATTTCGTTATCGCATGACTTATTTGTTTGCAGATACTTATAGGAGAAATTCCACAGGAACATGGAATTAATGGTACAACGCCATTTCTTGACATACATGGATTTGATTTCATCGCTGCTTTTATACCGGAGTATATGCACGGAGTGTGTTTGGGGGTAGTTCGCTACTTCCTCCTTCTTTGGACTCTTCCTCTTTACAAAGACGAACCTTGGTATATTGGAACGCGGGCTAAACTCGACGAGCTTAATCGACGGCTTCTTGAAGTAATGCCCCCTTATGAGATAACCCGAACTCCACAGTCTCTAAACCTCATAGCATACTGGAAGGCTTCAGAATTCCGTGCATTTATCCTATATTATTATCCGATTCTGGAAGGTATATTGCCAGAGCCTTTCTTTTCGCATTTTTCGGCGTTAGCTTATTCGATATTTGGCCTTCTACAACACGAGATCAAGGTAAACACAGTAAAAAAAATTGAAATCATCCTACAAAATTTTGTGAACGAGGCCGAAAATCTCTATGGTTCGCATCACATAACGTACAATCTGCATCTACTGACTCATTTATGCAAAAGTGTGATTGATTGGGGTTGCCTTTGGTCGACTTCGACATTTATTCCCGAGTGGATAAATGGGGATTTACAAAGCCTATTCGATGGGACTCAAAATGTTGTTGAGCAGATGGCACAAATGTACCTTACGCGCATAGCGATTCGCAACGAAGCAATTGAAGTTTTAAGATCGAAACATGTTCCTAAGGATGTTTCGTGCCTTCTCGAAAAGTTACTTTGTTTGCCGAAATCGGCCATGTCCGACCGCTCTGTTAGAAATGACCGAGTTCTTTACGGATGTACTCTACGTGGGAAAGCTACCAAGAGAAATCTGGTCAATGAGGAGATAGTGGCCTTAAAAAACCTTTTTCGTCTGAATAACTGCATGTCTGAAAGTGACAGAATCGAGTAAGAATATCACCAAGATTACGCAATGTATGCTAAATTCAAATTAGGGACTGGGGGGTTTTACACAACTTGTGCTTATAGTAGATCCCCAAAGCGGGTTAATTTTTTTTGTTTGTTGCAAGACGAAGAATTCTTTAAAATAGAGAACATTATTGTAATCGAAAATCATAATTCTTTGAGGGGATCACCAATTTTCTTGTTTGGCCGCAGGCTTGGTGTCAATCGAAAGGATTTGTATTCCCCCCATCAAGTTGGTTCAACAGTATTAGACAATATCGTAGGTCAAACAACAAAACTTATTGGTGAAGGAGACCTTCTTGCGGTGCCTATTGATTGCGTAATGAAAAAATGTGTGGCCTCATTGATCGGAGGTGACAATAGTTACGTTCTCACTGCCATACCAAACTCTTTTGAAACTGATTGATTTTGATGGTTATTTCGCAATCCAAAGTAGGTCCTTCTAAAGCTTACATTTTTCGAGCATTTTTTCTGTTTATGTAGCCTTCTTTAATACAATTTTTCATGTCACAGATGCGATAATCTAATGGCTTGTATCGTACTCATCAAGATTTTTGCTCCGCTTTGTTATTTTGTTGTCACAAAAGAAATAAAAAGAAACATATATGAGTTCAAATTTATTCACCCACGAACAAGCAAACTATTAAATTAATCAAATGAGGCCGCTCACTATATGATTCCGCGCTGTGTATTTATTTGCGCGAGTTGCTTTAAAAAATTTGAGGATGCTATTTATTGGTATGTTACTGGAATGGAAAGCGCAACCGAGTTGCAGGACGGGATCCACTAGCGTGGAATATGTCCGCGAGAAGGAATTTTTTTACTGTCTTTTGTTCCGTCTTCAAGCAAATAGGAAGCGACATCCTGTAATTCACAGGTTTAAAAAAGCCGAATTTACGAAGTCGGTTACTAGCCGATTGATAAGGGGTTTATTACAGGATAATAGCTCACAGGCCGACGGTGGACCGATATCTCATAAATTTTCTCCTCCTTTCTGTGAAACTGGCTGAAAGTCGATGGGGCAACGGTTGCGACAGCCAGCCACCGTCGCGATTTTCGTACGGGTATATTTTTTAGCATGTATACAGTGTATTTTCATCAAAATATTACCTCTTGCACGGAAAAAATTATTTCCCATGTTATAAGGTACCCCCTGTACAAAATATATTTTTTAGCATGTATACAGTGTATTTTCATCAAAATATTACCTCTTGCACGCAAAAAATTATTTCCCATGTTATAAGGTACCCCCTGTACAAAATATATTTTTTAGCATGTATACAGTGTATTTTCATCAAAATATTACCTCTTGCACGCAAAAAATTATTTCCCATGTTATAAGGTACCCCCTGTACAAAATATATTTTTTAGCAAAAATTATTTCCCATGTTATAAGGTACCCCCTGTACAAAATATATTTTTTAGCATGTATACAGTGTATTTTCATCAAAATATTACCTCTTGCACGGAAAAAATTATTTCCCATGTTATAAGGTACCCCCTGTACAAAATATATTTTTTAGCATGTATACAGTGTATTTTCATCAAAATATTACCTCTTGCACGCAAAAAATTATTTCCCATGTTATAAGGTACCCCCTGTACAAAATATATTTTTTAGCATGTATACAGTGTATTTTCATCAAAATATTACCTCTTGCACGCAAAAAATTATTTCCCATGTTATAAGGTACCCCCTGTACAAAATATATTTTTTAGCATGTATACAGTGTATTTTCATCAAAATATTACCTCTTGCACGCAAAAAATTATTTCCCATGTTATAAGGTACCCCCTGTACAAAATATATTTTTTAGCATGTATACAGTGTATTTTCATCAAAATATTACCTCTTGCACGCAAAAAATTATTTCCCATGTTATAAGGTACCCCCTGTACAAAATATATTTTTTAGCATGTATACAGTGTATTTTCATCAAAATATTACCTCTTGCACGCAAAAAATTATTTCCCATGTTATAAGGTACCCCCTGTACAAAATATATTTTTTAGCATGTATACAGTGTATTTTCATCAAAATATTACCTCTTGCACGCAAAAAATTATTTCCCATGTTATAAGGTACCCCCTGTACAAAATATATTTTTTAGCATGTATACAGTGTATTTTCATCAAAATATTACCTCTTGCACGCAAAAAATTATTTCCCATGTTATAAGGTACCCCCTGTACAAAATATATTTTTTAGCATGTATACAGTGTATTTTCATCAAAATATTACCTCTTGCACGCAAAAAATTTTTTCCCAAAATTATTTCCCATGTTATAAGGTACCCCCTGTACAAAATATATTTTTTAGCATGTATACAGTGTATTTTCATCAAAATATTACCTCTTGCACGCAAAAAATTATTTCCCATGTTATAAGGTACCCCCTGTACAAAATATATTTTTTAGCATGTATACAGTGTATTTTCATCAAAATATTACCTCTTGCACGCAAAAAATTATTTCCCATGTTATAAGGTACCCCCTGTACAAAATATATTTTTTAGCATGTATACAGTGTATTTTCATCAAAATATTACCTCTTGCACGCAAAAAATTATTTCCCATGTTATAAGGTACCCCCTGTACAAAATATATTTTTTAGCATGTATACAGTGTATTTTCATCAAAATATTACCTCTTGCACGCAAAAAATTATTTCCCATGTTATAAGGTACCCCCTGTACAAAATATATTTTTTAGCATGTATACAGTGTATTTTCATCAAAATATTACCTCTTGCACGCAAAAAATTATTTCCCATGTTATAAGGTACCCCCTGTACAAAATATATTTTTTAGCATGTATACAGTGTATTTTCATCAAAATATTACCTCTTGCACGCAAAAAATTATTTCCATGTTATAAGGTACCCCCTGTACAAAATATATTTTTTAGCATGTATACAGTGTATTTTCATCAAAATATTACCTCTTGCACGCAAAAAATTATTTCCCATGTTATAAGGTACCCCCTGTACAAAATATATTTTTTAGCAAAATATATTTTTTAGCATGTATACAGTGTATTTTCATCAAAATATTACCTCTTGCACGCAAAAAATTATTTCCCATGTTATAAGGTACCCCCTGTACAAAATATATTTTTTAGCATGTATACAGTGTATTTTCATCAAAATATTACCTCTTGCACGCAAAAAATTATTTCCCATGTTATAAGGTACCCCCTGTACAAAATATATTTTTTAGCATGTATACAGTGTATTTTCATCAAAATATTACCTCTTGCACGCAAAAAATTATTTCCCATGTTATAAGGTACCCCCTGTACAAAATATATTTTTTAGCATGTATACAGTGTATTTTCATCAAAATATTACCTCTTGCACGCAAAAAATTATTTCCCATGTTATAAGGTACCCCCTGTACAAAATATATTTTTTAGCATGTATACAGTGTATTTTCATCAAAATATTACCTCTTGCACGCAAAAATTATTTCCC
>JAKUCG020000006.1:0-22264 GCA_022539655.2 Ceriodaphnia dubia | reverse complement strand
GTGGAGGGCTGAGTCAGTAACTGATGTGCACTTTCTCGGAGAATTTTGACAAATAAACCGAAGTAAACTATTGATCAAGGTTTAAAAATGTCATTCTTTTTAAAATTTAAGACAAAAATAGAGTCTTTTTGCCATTAAAAATAGTTTTGGGCAGATTTAATGAGAAAACTTGCTCGCGGACGGCATTTCACTCCGTGTGAAGCATTAAAATACCAGCAGCCACCAGGTTTTAGCTGCCTGTACTACATAAAAGTAGTGGAGGGTTGAGTCAGTAACTGATGTGCACTTTCTCTGTGAATTTTGACAAATAAACCGAAGTAAACTATTGATCAAGGTTTGAAAATGTCATTCTTTTTAGAATCTAAGACAAAAATAGAGTCTTTTTGCCATTAAAAATAGTTTTGGGCAGATTTAATGAGAAAACTTGCTCACGGACGGCATTTCACTCCGTGTGAAGCATAAAAATACCAGCAGCCACCAGGCTATAAAAATACCCTCAACGACCAGATTTTAGCTGCCCGTACTACATAAAAGTAGTGGAGGGCTGAGTCAGTAACTGATGTGCACTTTCTCGGAGAATTTTGACAAATAAACCGAAGTAAACTATTGATCAAGGTTTAAAAATGTCATTCTTTTTAAAATTTAAGACAAAAATAGAGTCTTTTTGCCATTAAAAATAGTTTTGGGCAGATTTAATGAGAAAACTTGCTCGCGGACGGCATTTGACTCCGTGTGAAGCATAAAAATACCAGCAGCCACCAGGTTTTAGCTGCCCGTACTACATAAAAGTAGTGGAGGGTTGAGTCAGTAACTGATGTGCACTTTCTCGGTGAATTTTGACAAATAAACCGAAGTAAACTATTGATCAAGGTTTGAAAATGTCATTCTTTTTAGAATCTAAGACAAAAATAGAGTCTTTTTGCCATTAAAAATAGTTTTGGGCAGATTTAATGAGAAAACTTGCTCACGGACGGCATTTCACTCCGTGTGAAAGATAAAAATACCCAGCAACGACCAGATTTTAGCTGCCCGTACTACATAAAAGTAGTGGAGGGTTGAGTCAGTAACTGATGTGCACTTTCTCTGTGAATTTTGACAAATAAACCGAAGTAAACTATTGATCAAGGTTTGAAAATGTCATTCTTTTTAAAATCTAAGACAAAAATAGAGTCTTTTTGCCATTAAAAATAGTTTTGGGCAGATTTAATGAGAAAACTTGCTCGCGGACGGCATTTCACTCCGTGTGAAGCATAAAAATACCAGCAGCCACCAGGTTTTAGCTGCCCGTACTACATAAAAGTAGTGGACGGTTGAGTCAGTAACTGATGTGCACTTTCTCGGAGAATTTTGACAAATAAACCGAAGTAAACTATTGATCAAGGTTTGAAAATGTCATTCTTTTTAGAATCTAAGAAAAAAATAGAGTCTTTTTGCCATTAAAAATAGTTTTGGGCAGATTTAATGAGAAAACTTGCTCGCGGACGGCATTTCACTCCGTGTGAAGCATA
The DNA here is from genome assembly GCA_022539655.2 of Ceriodaphnia dubia. Classification (NCBI taxonomy): domain Eukaryota; kingdom Metazoa; phylum Arthropoda; class Branchiopoda; order Diplostraca; family Daphniidae; genus Ceriodaphnia; species Ceriodaphnia dubia. Next base: position 20,756 of record JAKUCG020000006.1, on the reverse strand, counting down.
AAAATACCCGCAACGACCAGATTTTAGCTGCCCGTACTACATAAAAGTAGTGGAGGGTTGAGTCAGTAACTGATGTGCACTTTCTCGGAGAATTTTGATAAACCGAATTAAACTATTGATCAAGGTTTGAAAATGTCATTCTTTTTAGAATCTAAGACAAAAATAGAGTCTTTTTGCCATTAAAAATAGTTTTGGGCAGATTTAATGAGAAAACTTGCTCGCGGACGGCATTTCACTCCGTGTGAAGCATAAAAATACCAGCAGCGACCAGATTTTAGCTGCCCGTACTACATAAAAGTAGTGGAGGGTTGAGTCAGTAACTGATGTGCACTTTCTCGGAGAATTTTGACAAATAAACCGAAGTAAACTATTGATCAAGGTTTGAAAATGTCATTCTTTTTAGAATCTAAGACAAAAATAGAGTCTTTTTGCCATTAAAAATAGTTTTGGGCAGATTTAATGAGAAAACTTGCTCGCGGACGGCATTTCACTCCGTGTGAAGCATAAAAATACCAGCAGCCACCAGGTTTTAGCTGCCCGTACTACATAAAAGTAGTGGAGGGTTGAGTCAGTAACTGATGTGCACTTTTTCGGAGAATTTTGACAAATCAACCGAAGTAAACTATTGATCAAGGTTTGAAAATGTCATTCTTTTTAGAATCTAAGACAAAAATAGAGTCTTTTTGCCATTAAAAATAGTTTTGGGCAGATTTAATGAGAAAATTTGCTCGCAGGCGGCATTTCACTCCGTGTGAAGCATAAAAGTCCCGCAACGACCAGATTTTAGCTGCCCGTACTACATAAAAGTAGTGGAGGGCGGAGTCAGTAACTGATGTGCACTTTCTCGGCGAATTTTGATAAACTGAATTAAACTATTGATCAAGGTTTGAAAATGTCATTCTTTTTAGAATCTAAGACAAAAATAGAGTCTTTTTGCCATTAAAAATAGTTTTGGGCAGATTTAATGAGAAAACTTGCTCGCGGACGGCATTTCACTCCGTGTGAAGCATAAAAATACCCGCAACGACCAGATTTTAGCTGCCCGTACTACATAAAAGTAGTGGAGGGCGGAGTCAGTAACTGATGTGCACTTTCTCGGAGAATTTTGACAAATAAACCGAAGTAAACTATTGATCAAGGTTTAAAAATGTCATTCTTTTTAAAATCTAAGACAAAAATAGAGTCTTTTTGCCATTAAAAATAGTTTTGGGCAGATTTAATGAGAAAACTTGCTCGCGGACGGCATTTCACTCCGTGTGAAGCATAAAAATACCAGCAGCCACCAGGTTTTAGCTGCCCGTACTACATAAAAGTAGTGGAGGGTTGAGTCAGTAACTGATGTGCACTTTCTCGGAGAATTTTGACAAATAAACCGAAGTAAACTATTGATCAAGGTTTGAAAATGTCATTCTTTTTAGAATCTAAGACAAAAATAGAGTCTTTTTGCCATTAAAAATAGTTTTGGGCAGATTTAATGAGAAAACTTGCTCGCGGACGGCATTTCACTCCGTGTGAAGCATAAAAATACCAGCAGCCACCAGGTTTTAGCTGCCCGTACTACATAAAAGTAGTGGAGGGTTGAGTCAGTAACTGATGTGCACTTTCTCGGAGAATTTTGACAAATAAACCGAAGTAAACTATTGATCAAGGTTTGAAAATGTCATTCTTTTTAGAATCTAAGACAAAAATAGAGTCTTTTTGCCATTAAAAATAGTTTTGGGCAGATTTAATGAGAAAACTTGCTCACGGACGGCATTTCACTCCGTGTGAAAGATAAAAATACCCGCAACGACCAGATTTTAGCTGCCCGTACTACATAAAAGTAGTGGAGGGTTGAGTCAGTAACTGATGTGCACTTTCTCTGTGAATTTTGACAAATAAACCGAAGTAAACTATTGATCAAGGTTTGAAAATGTCATTCTTTTTAGAATCTAAGACAAAAATAGAGTCTTTTTGCCATTAAACATAGTTTTGGGCAGATTTAATGAGAAAATTTGCTCGCGGGCGGCATTTCACTCCGTGTGAAGCATAAAAATACCCGCAACGACCAGATTTTAGCTGCCCGTACTACATAAAAGTAGTGGAGGGTTGAGTCAGTAACTGATGTGCACTTTCTCGGAGAATTTTGACAAATAAACCGAAGTAAACTATTGATCAAGGTTTGAAAATGTCATTCTTTTTAGAATCTAAGACAAAAATAGAGTCTTTTTGCCATTAAAAATAGTTTTGGGCAGATTTAATGAGAAAACTTGCTCGCGGACGGCATTTCACTCCGTGTGAAGCATAAAAATACCCGCAACGACCAGATTTTAGCTGCCCGTACTACATAAAAGTAGTGGAGGGTTGAGTCAGTAACTGATGTGCACTTTCTCGGTGAATTTTGACAAATAAACCGAAGTAAACTATTGATCAAGGTTTGAAAATGTCATTCTTTTTAGAATCTAAGACAAAAATAGAGTCTTTTTGCCATTAAAAATAGTTTTGGGCAGATTTAATGAGAAAACTTGCTCGCGGACTGCATATCACACCGTGTGAAGCATAAAAATACCCGCAACGACCAGATTTTAGCTGCCCGTACTACATAAAAGTAGTGGAGGGTTGAGTCAGTAACTGATGTGCACTTTCTCGGAGAATTTTGACAAATAAACCGAATTAAACTATTGATCAAGGTTTGAAAATGTCATTCTTTTTAGAATCTAAGACAAAAATAGAGTCTTTTTGCCATTAAAAATAGTTTTGGGCAGATTTAATGAGAAAACTTGCTCGCGGACGGCATTTCACTCCGTGTGAAGCATAAAAATACCAGCAGCCACCAGGTTTTAGCTGCCCGTACTACATAAAAGTAGTGGAGGGTTGAGTCAGTAACTGATGTGCACTTTCTCGGAGAATTTTGACAAATAAACCGAAGTAAACTATTGATCAAGGTTTGAAAATGTCATTCTTTTTAGAATCTAAGACAAAAATAGAGTCTTTTTGCCATTAAACATAGTTTTGGGCAGATTTAATGAGAAAATTTGCTCGCGGGCGGCATTTCACTCCGTGTGAAGCATAAAAATACCCGCAACGACCAGGTTTTAGCTGCCCGTACTACATAAAAGTAGTGGAGGGTTGAGTCAGTAACTGATGTGCACTTTCTCGGAGAATTTTGACAAATAAACCGAAGTAAACTATTGATCAAGGTTTGAAAATGTCATTCTTTTTAGAATCTAAGACAAAAATAGAGTCTTTTTGCCATTAAAAATAGTTTTGGGCAGATTTAATGAGAAAACTTGCTCGCGGACGGCATTTCACTCCGTGTGAAGCATAAAAATACCAGCAGCCACCAGGTTTTAGCTGCCCGTACTACATAAAAGTAGTGGAGGGTTGAGTCAGTAACTGATGTGCACTTTCTCGGAGAATTTTGACAAATAAACCGAAGTAAACTATTGATCAAGGTTTGAAAATGTCATTCTTTTTAGAATCTAAGACAAAAATAGAGTCTTTTTGCCATTAAAAATAGTTTTGGGCAGATTTAATGAGAAAACTTGCTCGCGGACGGCATTTCACTCCGTGTGAAGCATAAAAATACCAGCAGCCACCAGGTTTTAGCTGCCCGTACTACATAAAAGTAGTGGAGGGTTGAGTCAGTAACTGATGTGCACTTTCTCGGTGAATTTTGACAAATAAACCGAAGTAAACTATTGATCAAGGTTTGAAAATGTCATTCTTTTTAGAATCTAAGACAAAAATAGAGTCTTTTTGCCATTAAAAATAGTTTTGGGCAGATTTAATGAGAAAACTTGCTCGCGGACGGCATTTCACTCCGTGTGAAGCATAAAAATACCAGCAGCGACCAGGTTTTAGCTGCCCGTACTACATAAAAGTAGTGGAGGGTTGAGTTAGTAACTGATGTGCACTTTCTCGGAGAATTTTGACAAATAAACCGAAGTAAACTATTGATCAAGGTTTGAAAATGTCATTCTTTTTAGAATCTAAGACAAAAATAGAGTCTTTTTGCCATTAAACATAGTTTTGGGCAGATTTAATGAGAAAATTTGCTCGCGGGCGGCATTTCACTCCGTGTGAAGCATAAAAATACCCGCAACGACCAGGTTTTAGCTGCCCGTACTACATAAAAGTAGTGGAGGGTTGAGTCAGTAACTGATGTGCACTTTCTCGGTGAATTTTGACAAATAAACCGAAGTAAACTATTGATCAAGGTTTGAAAATGTCATTCTTTTTAGAATCTAAGACAAAAATAGAGTCTTTTTGCCATTAAACATAGTTTTGGGCAGATTTAATGAGAAAATTTGCTCGCGGGCGGCATTTCACTCCGTGTGAAGCATAAAAATACCCGCAACGACCAGGTTTTAGCTGCCCGTACTACATAAAAGTAGTGGAGGGTTGAGTCAGTAACTGATGTGCACTTTCTCGGTGAATTTTGACAAATAAACCGAAGTAAACTATTGATCAAGGTTTGAAAATGTCATTCTTTTTAGAATCTAAGACAAAAATAGAGTCTTTTTGCCATTAAACATAGTTTTGGGCAGATTTAATGAGAAAATTTGCTCGCGGGCGGCATTTCACTCCGTGTGAAGCATAAAAATACCCGCAACGACCAGGTTTTAGCTGCCCGTACTACATAAAAGTAGTGGAGGGTTGAGTCAGTAACTGATGTGCACTTTCTCGGTGAATTTTGACAAATAAACCGAAGTAAACTATTGATCAAGGTTTGAAAATGTCATTCTTTTTAGAATCTAAGACAAAAATAGAGTCTTTTTGCCATTAAAAATAGTTTTGGGCAGATTTAATGAGAAAACTTGCTCGCGGACGGCATTTCACTCCGTGTGAAGCATAAAAATACCAGCAGCCACCAGGTTTTAGCTGCCCGTACTACATAAAAGTAGTGGAGGGTTGAGTCAGTAACTGATGTGCACTTTCTCGGTGAATTTTGACAAATAAACCGAAGTAAACTATTGATCAAGGTTTGAAAATGTCATTCTTTTTAGAATCTAAGACAAAAATAGAGTCTTTTTGCCATTAAACATAGTTTTGGGCAGATTTAATGAGAAAATTTGCTCGCGGGCGGCATTTCACTCCGTGTGAAGCATAAAAATACCCGCAACGACCAGGTTTTAGCTGCCCGTACTACATAAAAGTAGTGGAGGGTTGAGTTAGTAACTGATGTGCACTTTCTCGGAGAATTTTGACAAATAAACCGAAGTAAACTATTGATCAAGGTTTGAAAATGTCATTCTTTTTAGAATCTAAGACAAAAATAGAGTCTTTTTGCCATTAAAAATAGTTTTGGGCAGATTTAATGAGAAAACTTGCTCGCGGACGGCATTTCACTCCGTGTGAAGCATAAAAATACCAGCAGCGACCAGGTTTTAGCTGCCCGTACTACATAAAAGTAGTGGAGGGTTGAGTCAGTAACTGATGTGCACTTTCTCGGTGAATTTTGACAAATAAACCGAAGTAAACTATTGATCAAGGTTTGAAAATGTCATTCTTTTTAGAATCTAAGACAAAAATAGAGTCTTTTTGCCATTAAAAATAGTTTTGGGCAGATTTAATGAGAAAACTTGCTCGCGGACGGCATTTCACTCCGTGTGAAGCATAAAAATACCAGCAGCGACCAGGTTTTAGCTGCCCGTACTACATAAAAGTAGTGGAGGGTTGAGTCAGTAACTGATGTGCACTTTCTCGGTGAATTTTGACAAATAAACCGAAGTAAACTATTGATCAAGGTTTGAAAATGTCATTCTTTTTAGAATCTAAGACAAAAATAGAGTCTTTTTGCCATTAAACATAGTTTTGGGCAGATTTAATGAGAAAATTTGCTCGCGGGCGGCATTTCACTCCGTGTGAAGCATAAAAATACCCGCAACGACCAGGTTTTAGCTGCCCGTACTACATAAAAGTAGTGGAGGGTTGAGTCAGTAACTGATGTGCACTTTCTCGGTGAATTTTGACAAATAAACCGAAGTAAACTATTGATCAAGGTTTGAAAATGTCATTCTTTTTAGAATCTAAGACAAAAATAGAGTCTTTTTGCCATTAAAAATAGTTTTGGGCAGATTTAATGAGAAAATTTGCTCGCGGGCGGCATTTCACTCCGTGGGAAGCATAAAAATACCAGCAGCCACCAGGTTTTAGCTGCCCGTACTACATAAAAGTAGTGGAGGGTTGAGTCAGTAACTGATGTGCACTTTCTCGGTGAATTTTGACAAATAAACCGAAGTAAACTATTGATCAAGGTTTGAAAATGTCATTCTTTTTAGAATCTAAGACAAAAATAGAGTCTTTTTGCCATTAAAAATAGTTTTGGGCAGATTTAATGAGAAAACTTGCTCGCGGACGGCATTTCACTCCGTGTGAAGCATAAAAATACCAGCAGCCACCAGGTTTTAGCTGCCCGTACTACATAAAAGTAGTGGAGGGTTGAGTCAGTAACTGATGTGCACTTTCTCGGTGAATTTTGACAAATAAACCGAAGTAAACTATTGATCAAGGTTTGAAAATGTCATTCTTTTTAGAATCTAAGACAAAAATAGAGTCTTTTTGCCATTAAACATAGTTTTGGGCAGATTTAATGAGAAAATTTGCTCGCGGGCGGCATTTCACTCCGTGTGAAGCATAAAAATACCCGCAACGACCAGGTTTTAGCTGCCCGTACTACATAAAAGTAGTGGAGGGTTGAGTTAGTAACTGATGTGCACTTTCTCGGAGAATTTTGACAAATAAACCGAAGTAAACTATTGATCAAGGTTTGAAAATGTCATTCTTTTTAGAATCTAAGACAAAAATAGAGTCTTTTTGCCATTAAAAATAGTTTTGGGCAGATTTAATGAGAAAACTTGCTCGCGGACGGCATTTCACTCCGTGTGAAGCATAAAAATACCAGCAGCCACCAGGTTTTAGCTGCCCGTACTACATAAAAGTAGTGGAGGGTTGAGTCAGTAACTGATGTGCACTTTCTCGGTGAATTTTGACAAATAAACCGAAGTAAACTATTGATCAAGGTTTGAAAATGTCATTCTTTTTAGAATCTAAGACAAAAATAGAGTCTTTTTGCCATTAAAAATAGTTTTGGGCAGATTTAATGAGAAAACTTGCTCGCGGACGGCATTTCACTCCGTGTGAAGCATAAAAATACCAGCAGCGACCAGGTTTTAGCTGCCCGTACTACATAAAAGTAGTGGAGGGTTGAGTCAGTAACTGATGTGCACTTTCTCGGTGAATTTTGACAAATAAACCGAAGTAAACTATTGATCAAGGTTTGAAAATGTCATTCTTTTTAGAATCTAAGACAAAAATAGAGTCTTTTTGCCATTAAACATAGTTTTGGGCAGATTTAATGAGAAAATTTGCTCGCGGGCGGCATTTCACTCCGTGTGAAGCATAAAAATACCCGCAACGACCAGGTTTTAGCTGCCCGTACTACATAAAAGTAGTGGAGGGTTGAGTTAGTAACTGATGTGCACTTTCTCGGAGAATTTTGACAAATAAACCGAAGTAAACTATTGATCAAGGTTTGAAAATGTCATTCTTTTTAGAATCTAAGACAAAAATAGAGTCTTTTTGCCATTAAAAATAGTTTTGGGCAGATTTAATGAGAAAACTTGCTCGCGGACGGCATTTCACTCCGTGTGAAGCATAAAAATACCAGCAGCCACCAGGTTTTAGCTGCCCGTACTACATAAAAGTAGTGGAGGGTTGAGTCAGTAACTGATGTGCACTTTCTCGGTGAATTTTGACAAATAAACCGAAGTAAACTATTGATCAAGGTTTGAAAATGTCATTCTTTTTAGAATCTAAGACAAAAATAGAGTCTTTTTGCCATTAAAAATAGTTTTGGGCAGATTTAATGAGAAAACTTGCTCGCGGACGGCATTTCACTCCGTGTGAAGCATAAATACAGCAGCGACCAGGTTTTAGCTGCCCGTACTACATAAAAGTAGTGGAGGGTTGAGTTAGTAACTGATGTGCACTTTCTCGGAGAATTTTGACAAATAAACCGAAGTAAACTATTGATCAAGGTTTGAAAATGTCATTCTTTTTAGAATCTAAGACAAAAAAAAATTCTTTTTTCCATTAAAAATAGTTTTGGTTAGATTTAATGAGAAAACTTGCTCGCGGACGGCATTTAACTCCGTGTGAAGCATAAAAATACCAGCAGCGACCAGGTTTTAGCTGCCCGTACTACATAAAAGTAGTGGAGGGTTGTGTCAGTAACTGATGTGCACTTTCTCGGTGAATTTTGACAAATAAACCGAAGTAAACTATTGATCAAGGTTTGAAAATGTCATTCTTTTTAGAATCTAAGACAAAAATAGAGTCTTTTTGCCATTAAAAATAGTTTTGGGCAGATTTAATGAGAAAACTTGCTCGCGGACGGCATTTCACTCCGTGTGAAGCATAAAAATACCAGCAGCCACCAGGTTTTAGCTGCCCGTACTACATAAAAGTAGTGGAGGGTTGAGTCAGTAACTGATGTGCACTTTCTCGGTGAATTTTGACAAATAAACCGAAGTAAACTATTGATCAAGGTTTGAAAATGTCATTCTTTTTAGAATCTAAGACAAAAATAGAGTCTTTTTGCCATTAAACATAGTTTTGGGCAGATTTAATGAGAAAATTTGCTCGCGGGCGGCATTTCACTCCGTGTGAAGCATAAAAATACCCGCAACGACCAGGTTTTAGCTGCCCGTACTACATAAAAGTAGTGGAGGGTTGAGTCAGTAACTGATGTGCACTTTCTCGGTGAATTTTGACAAATAAACCGAAGTAAACTATTGATCAAGGTTTGAAAATGTCATTCTTTTTAGAATCTAAGACAAAAATAGAGTCTTTTTGCCATTAAAAATAGTTTTGGGCAGATTTAATGAGAAAACTTGCTCGCGGACGGCATTTCACTCCGTGTGAAGCATAAAAATACCAGCAGCGACCAGGTTTTAGCTGCCCGTACTACATAAAAGTAGTGGAGGGTTGAGTCAGTAACTGATGTGCACTTTCTCGGTGAATTTTGACAAATAAACCGAAGTAAACTATTGATCAAGGTTTGAAAATGTCATTCTTTTTAGAATCTAAGACAAAAATAGAGTCTTTTTGCCATTAAAAATAGTTTTGGGCAGATTTAATGAGAAAACTTGCTCGCGGACGGCATTTCACTCCGTGTGAAGCATAAAAATACCAGCAGCGACCAGGTTTTAGCTGCCCGTACTACATAAAAGTAGTGGAGGGTTGAGTCAGTAACTGATGTGCACTTTCTCGGTGAATTTTGACAAATAAACCGAAGTAAACTATTGATCAAGGTTTGAAAATGTCATTCTTTTTAGAATCTAAGACAAAAATAGAGTCTTTTTGCCATTAAACATAGTTTTGGGCAGATTTAATGAGAAAATTTGCTCGCGGGCGGCATTTCACTCCGTGTGAAGCATAAAAATACCCGCAACGACCAGGTTTTAGCTGCCCGTACTACATAAAAGTAGTGGAGGGTTGAGTTAGTAACTGATGTGCACTTTCTCGGTGAATTTTGACAAATAAACCGAAGTAAACTATTGATCAAGGTTTGAAAATGTCATTCTTTTTAGAATCTAAGACAAAAATAAAGTCTTTTTGCCATTAAAAATAGTTTTGGGCAGATTTAATGAGAAAATTTGCTCGCGGACGGCATTTCACTCCGTGTGAAGCATAAAAATACCAGCAGCGACCAGGTTTTAGCTGCCCGTACTACATAAAAGTAGTGGAGGGTTGAGTCAGTAACTGATGTGCACTTTCTCGGTGAATTTTGACAAATAAACCGAAGTAAACTATTGATCAAGGTTTGAAAATGTCATTCTTTTTAGAATCTAAGACAAAAATAGAGTCTTTTTGCCATTAAAAATAGTTTTGGGCCGATTTAATGAGAAAACTTGCTCGCGGACGGCATTTCACTCCGTGTGAAGCATAAAAATACCAGCAGCCACCAGGTTTTAGCTGCCCGTACTACATAAAAGTAGTGGAGGGTTGAGTCAGTAACTGATGTGCACTTTCTCGGTGAATTTTGACAAATAAACCGAAGTAAACTATTGATCAAGGTTTGAAAATGTCATTCTTTTTAGAATCTAAGACAAAAATAGAGTCTTTTTGCCATTAAACATAGTTTTGGGCAGATTTAATGAGAAAATTTGCTCGCGGGCGGCATTTCACTCCGTGTGAAGCATAAAAATACCCGCAACGACCAGGTTTTAGCTGCCCGTACTACATAAAAGTAGTGGAGGGTTGAGTCAGTAACTGATGTGCACTTTCTCGGTGAATTTTGACAAATAAACCGAAGTAAACTATTGATCAAGGTTTGAAAATGTCATTCTTTTTAGAATCTAAGACAAAAATAGAGTCTTTTTGCCATTAAAAATAGTTTTGGGCAGATTTAATGAGAAAACTTGCTCGCGGACGGCATTTCACTCCGTGTGAAGCATAAAAATACCAGCAGCCACCAGGTTTTAGCTGCCCGTACTACATAAAAGTAGTGGAGGGTTGAGTCAGTAACTGATGTGCACTTTCTCGGTGAATTTTGACAAATAAACCGAAGTAAACTATTGATCAAGGTTTGAAAATGTCATTCTTTTTAGAATCTAAGACAAAAATAGAGTCTTTTTGCCATTAAAAATAGTTTTGGGCAGATTTAATGAGAAAACTTGCTCGCGGACGGCATTTCACTCCGTGTGAAGCATAAAAATACCAGCAGCGACCAGGTTTTAGCTGCCCGTACTACATAAAAGTAGTGGAGGGTTGAGTCAGTAACTGATGTGCACTTTCTCGGTGAATTTTGACAAATAAACCGAAGTAAACTATTGATCAAGGTTTGAAAATGTCATTCTTTTTAGAATCTAAGACAAAAATAGAGTCTTTTTGCCATTAAAAATAGTTTTGGGCAGATTTAATGAGAAAATTTGCTCGCGGGCGGCATTTCACTCCGTGGGAAGCATAAAAATACCAGCAGCCACCAGGTTTTAGCTGCCCGTACTACATAAAAGTAGTGGAGGGTTGAGTCAGTAACTGATGTGCACTTTCTCGGTGAATTTTGACAAATAAACCGAAGTAAATTATTGATCAAGGTTTGAAAATGTCATTCTTTTTAGAATCTAAGACAAAAATAGAGTCTTTTTGCCATTAAACATAGTTTTGGGCAGATTTAATGAGAAAATTTGCTCGCGGGCGGCATTTCACTCCGTGTGAAGCATAAAAATACCCGCAACGACCAGGTTTTAGCTGCCCGTACTACATAAAAGTAGTGGAGGGTTGAGTTAGTAACTGATGTGCACTTTCTCGGAGAATTTTGACAAATAAACCGAAGTAAACTATTGATCAAGGTTTGAAAATGTCATTCTTTTTAGAATCTAAGACAAAAATAGAGTCTTTTTGCCATTAAAAATAGTTTTGGGCAGATTTAATGAGAAAACTTGCTCGCGGACGGCATTTCACTCCGTGTGAAGCATAAAAATACCAGCAGCGACCAGGTTTTAGCTGCCCGTACTACATAAAAGTAGTGGAGGGTTGAGTCAGTAACTGATGTGCACTTTCTCGGTGAATTTTGACAAATAAACCGAAGTAAACTATTGATCAAGGTTTGAAAATGTCATTCTTTTTAGAATCTAAGACAAAAATAGAGTCTTTTTGCCATTAAAAATAGTTTTGGGCAGATTTAATGAGAAAACTTGCTCGCGGACGGCATTTCACTCCGTGTGAAGCATAAAAATACCAGCAGCGACCAGGTTTTAGCTGCCCGTACTACATAAAAGTAGTGGAGGGTTGAGTCAGTAACTGATGTGCACTGATGTGACTTTCTCGGTGAATTTTGACAAATAAACCGAAGTAAACTATTGATCAAGGTTTGAAAATGTCATTCTTTTTAGAATCTAAGACAAAAATAGAGTCTTTTTGCCATTAAACATAGTTTTGGGCAGATTTAATGAGAAAATTTGCTCGCGGGCGGCATTTCACTCCGTGTGAAGCATAAAAATACCCGCAACGACCAGGTTTTAGCTGCCCGTACTACATAAAAGTAGTGGAGGGTTGAGTTAGTAACTGATGTGCACTTTCTCGGAGAATTTTGACAAATAAACCGAAGTAAACTATTGATCAAGGTTTGAAAATGTCATTCTTTTTAGAATCTAAGACAAAAATAGAGTCTTTTTGCCATTAAAAATAGTTTTGGGCAGATTTAATGAGAAAACTTGCTCGCGGACGGCATTTCACTCCGTGGGAAGCATAAAAATACCAGCAGCCACCAGGTTTTAGCTGCCCGTACTACATAAAAGTAGTGGAGGGTTGAGTCAGTAACTGATGTGCACTTTCTCGGAGAATATTGACAAATAAACCGAAGTAAACTATTGATCAAGGTTTGAAAATGTCATTCTTTTTAGAATCTAAGACAAAAATAGAGTCTTTTTGCCATTAAAAATAGTTTTGGGCAGATTTAATGAGAAAACTTGCTCGCGGACGGCATTTCACTCCGTGTGAAGCATAAAAATACCCGCAGCGACCAGGTTTTAGCTGCCCGTACTACATAAAAGTAGTGGAGGGTTGAGTCAGTAACTGATGTGCACTTTCTCGGTGAATTTTGACAAATAAACCGAAGTAAACTATTGATCAAGGTTTGAAAATGTCATTCTTTTTAGAATCTAAGACAAAAATAGAGTCTTTTTGCCATTAAACATAGTTTTGGGCAGATTTAATGAGAAAATTTGCTCGCGGGCGGCATTTCACTCCGTGTGAAGCATAAAAATACCCGCAACGACCAGGTTTTAGCTGCCCGTACTACATAAAAGTAGTGGAGGGTTGAGTCAGTAACTGATGTGCACTTTCTCGGTGAATTTTGACAATATAAACCGAAGTAAACTATTGATCAAGGTTTGAAAATGTCATTCTTTTTAGAATCTAAGACAAAAATAGAGTCTTTTTGCCATTAAAAATAGTTTTGGGCAGATTTAATGAGAAAATTTGCTCGCGGGCGGCATTTCACTCCGTGGGAAGCATAAAAATACCAGCAGCCACCAGGTTTTAGCTGCCCGTACTACATAAAAGTAGTGGAGGGTTGAGTCAGTAACTGATGTGCACTTTCTCGGTGAATTTTGACAAATAAACCGAAGTAAACTATTGATCAAGGTTTGAAAATGTCATTCTTTTTAGAATCTAAGACAAAAATAGAGTCTTTTTGCCATTAAAAATAGTTTTGGGCAGATTTAATGAGAAAACTTGCTCGCGGACGGCATTTCACTCCGTGTGAAGCATAAAAATACCAGCAGCGACCAGGTTTTAGCTGCCCGTACTACATAAAAGTAGTGGAGGGTTGAGTCAGTAACTGATGTGCACTTTCTCGGTGAATTTTGACAAATAAACCGAAGTAAACTATTGATCAAGGTTTGAAAATGTCATTCTTTTTAGAATCTAAGACAAAAATAGAGTCTTTTTGCCATTAAACATAGTTTTGGGCAGATTTAATGAGAAAATTTGCTCGCGGGCGGCATTTCACTCCGTGTGAAGCATAAAAATACCCGCAACGACCAGGTTTTAGCTGCCCGTACTACATAAAAGTAGTGGAGGGTTGAGTCAGTAACTGATGTGCACTTTCTCGGTGAATTTTGACAAATAAACCGAAGTAAACTATTGATCAAGGTTTGAAAATGTCATTCTTTTTAGAATCTAAGACAAAAATAGAGTCTTTTTGCCATTAAAAATAGTTTTGGGCAGATTTAATGAGAAAACTTGCTCGCGGACGGCATTTCACTCCGTGTGAAGCATAAAAATACCAGCAGCGACCAGGTTTTAGCTGCCCGTACTACATAAAAGTAGTGGAGGGTTGAGTCAGTAACTGATGTGCACTTTCTCGGTGAATTTTGACAAATAAACCGAAGTAAACTATTGATCAAGGTTTGAAAATGTCATTCTTTTTAGAATCTAAGACAAAAATAGAGTCTTTTTGCCATTAAACATAGTTTTGGGCAGATTTAATGAGAAAATTTGCTCGCGGGCGGCATTTCACTCCGTGTGAAGCATAAAAATACCCGCAACGACCAGGTTTTAGCTGCCCGTACTACATAAAAGTAGTGGAGGGTTGAGTCAGTAACTGATGTGCACTTTCTCGGTGAATTTTGACAAATAAACCGAAGTAAACTATTGATCAAGGTTTGAAAATGTCATTCTTTTTAGAATCTAAGACAAAAATAGAGTCTTTTTGCCATTAAAAATAGTTTTGGGCAGATTTAATGAGAAAACTTGCTCGCGGGCGGCATTTCACTCCGTGTGAAGCATAAAAATACCCGCAACGACCAGGTTTTAGCTGCCCGTACTACATAAAAGTAGTGGAGGGTTGAGTCAGTATCTGATGTGCACTTTCTCGGTGAATTTTGACAAATAAACCGAAGTAAACTATTGATCAAGGTTTGAAAATGTCATTCTTTTTAGAATCTAAGACAAAAATAGAGTCTTTTTGCCATTAAAAATAGTTTTGGGCAGATTTAATGAGAAAATTTGCTCGCGGGCGGCATTTCACTCCGTGTGAAGCATAAAAATACAAGCAGCGACCAGGTTTTAGCTGCCCGTACTACATAAAAGTAGTGGAGGGTTGAGTCAGTAACTGATGTGCACTTTCTCGGTGAATTTTGACAAATAAACCGAAGTAAACTATTGATCAAGGTTTGAAAATGTCATTCTTTTTAGAATCTAAGACAAAAATAGAGTCTTTTTGCCATTAAAAATAGTTTTGGGCAGATTTAATGAGAAAACTTGCTCGCGGACGGCATTTCACTCCGTGTGAAGCATAAAAATACCAGCAGCGACCAGGTTTTAGCTGCCCGTACTACATAAAAGTAGTGGAGGGTTGAGTCAGTAACTGATGTGCACTTTCTCGGTGAATTTTGACAAATAAACCGAAGTAAACTATTGATCAAGGTTTGAAAATGTCATTCTTTTTAGAATCTAAGACAAAAATAGAGTCTTTTTGCCATTAAACATAGTTTTGGGCAGATTTAATGAGAAAATTTGCTCGCGGGCGGCATTTCACTCCGTGTGAAGCATAAAAATACCCGCAACGACCAGGTTTTAGCTGCCCGTACTACATAAAAGTAGTGGAGGGTTGAGTCAGTAACTGATGTGCACTTTCTCGGTGAATTTTGACAAATAAACCGAAGTAAACTATTGATCAAGGTTTGAAAATGTCATTCTTTTTAGAATCTAAGACAAAAATAGAGTCTTTTTGCCATTAAAAATAGTTTTGGGCAGATTTAATGAGAAAACTTGCTCGCGGACGGCATTTCACTCCGTGTGAAGCATAAAAATACCCGCAGCGACCAGATTTTAGCTGCCCGTACTACATAAAAGTAGTGGAGGGTTGAGTCAGTAACTGATGTGCACTTTCTCGGTGAATTTTGACAAATAAACCGAAGTAAACTATTGATCAAGGTTTGAAAATGTCATTCTTTTTAGAATCTAAGACAAAAATAGAGTCTTTTTGCCATTAAACATAGTTTTGGGCAGATTTAATGAGAAAATTTGCTCGCGGGCGGCATTTCACTCCGTGTGAAGCATAAAAATACAAGCAGCGACCAGATTTTAGCTGCCCGTACTACATAAAAGTAGTGGAGGGTTGAGTCAGTAACTGATGTGCACTTTCTCGGTGAATTTTGACAAATAAACCGAAGTAAACTATTGATCAAGGTTTGAAAATGTCATTCTTTTTAGAATCTAAGACAAAAATAGAGTCTTTTTGCCATTAAAAATAGTTTTGGGCAGATTTAATGAGAAAACTTGCTCGCGGACGGCATTTCACTCCGTGTGAAGCATAAAAATACAAGCAGCGACCAGATTTTAGCTGCCCGTACTACATAAAAGTAGTGGAGGGTTGAGTCAGTAACTGATGTGCACTTTCTCGGTGAATTTTGACAAATAAACCGAAGTAAACTATTGATCATGGTTTGAAAATGTCATTCTTTTTAGAATCTAAGACAAAAATAGAGTCTTTTTGCCATTAAAAATAGTTTTGGGCAGATTTAATGAGAAAACTTGCTCGCGGACGGCATTTCACTCCGTGTGAAGCATAAAAATACAAGCAGCGAACAGGTTTTAGCTGCCCGTACTACATAAAAGTAGTGGAGGGTTGAGTCAGTAACTGATGTGCACTTTCTCGGTGAATTTTGACAAATAAACCGAAGTAAACTATTGATCAAGGTTTGAAAATGTCATTCTTTTTAGAATCTAAGACAAAAATAGAGTCTTTTTGCCATTAAACATAGTTTTGGGCAGATTTAATGAGAAAATTTGCTCGCGGGCGGTATTTCACTTCGTGTGAAGCATAAAAATACCCGCAACGACCAGGTTTTAGCTGCCCGTACTACATAAAAGTAGTGGAGGGTTGAGTCAGTAACTGATGTGCACTTTCTCGGTGAATTTTGACAAATAAACCGAAGTAAACTATTGATCAAGGTTTGAAAATGTCATTCTTTTTAGAATCTAAGACAAAAATAGAGTCTTTTTGCCATTAAACATAGTTTTGGGCAGATTTAATGAGAAAATTTGCTCGCGGGCGGCATTTCACTCCGTGTGAAGCATAAAAATACAAGCAGCGACCAGATTTTAGCTGCCCGTACTACATAAAAGTAGTGGAGGGTTGAGTCAGTAACTGATGTGCACTTTCTCGGTGAATTTTGACAAATCAACCGAAGTAAACACTTGATCATGGTTTGAAAAGGTCATTCTTTTTAGAATCTAAGACAAAAATAGAGTCTTTTTGCCATTAAAAATAGTTTTGGGCAGATTTAATGAGAAAACTTGCTCGCGGACGGCATTTCACTCCGTGTGAAGCATAAAAATACAAGCAGCGACCAGATTTTAGCTGCCCGTACTACATAAAAGTAGTGGAGGGTTGAGTCAGTAACTGATGTGCACTTTCTCGGTGAATTTTGACAAATCAACCGAAGTAAACACTTGATCATGGTTTGAAAAGGTCATTCTTTATAGAATCTAAGACAAAAATAGAGTCTTTTTGCCATTAAAAATAGTTTTGGGCAGATTTAATGAGAAAACTTGCTCGCGGACGGCATTTCACTCCGTGTGAAGCATAAAAATACAAGCAGCGACCAGATTTTAGCTGCCCGTACTACATAAAAGTAGTGGAGGGTTGAGTCAGTAACTGATGTGCACTTTCTCGGTGAATTTTGACAAATCAACCGAAGTAAACACTTGATCATGGTTTGAAAAGGTCATTCTTTATAGAATCTAAGACAAAAATAGAGTCTTTTTGCCATTAAAAATAGTTTTGGGCAGATTTAATGAGAAAACTTGCTCGCGGACGGCATTTCACTCCGTGTGAAGCATAAAAATACAAGCAGCGACCAGATTTTAGCTGCCCGTACTACATAAAAGTAGTGGAGGGTTGAGTCAGTAACTGATGTGCACTTTCTCGGTGAATTTTGACAAATAAACCGAAGTAAACTATTGATCAAGGTTTGAAAATGTCATTCTTTTTAGAATCTAAGACAAAAATAGAGTCTTTTTGCCATTAAACATAGTTTTGGGCAGATTTAATGAGAAAATTTGCTCGCGGGCGGCATTTCACTCCGTGTGAAGCATAAAAATACAAGCAGCGACCAGATTTTAGCTGCCCGTACTACATAAAAGTAGTGGAGGGTTGAGTCAGTAACTGATGTGCACTTTCTCGGTGAATTTTGACAAATCAAACCGAAGTAAACACTTGATCATGGTTTGAAAAGGTCATTCTTTTAGAATCTAAGACAAAAATAGAGTCTTTTTGCCATTAAAAATAGTTTTGGGCATTTAATGAGAAAACTTGCTTTTTAAAAATATTGGGCAGATTTAATGAGAAAACTTGCTCGCGGACGGCATTTCACTCCGTGTGAAGCATAAAAATACAAGCAGCGACCAGATTTTAGCTGCCCGTACTACATAAAAGTAGTGGAGGGTTGAGTAAGTAACTGATGTGCACTTTCTCGGTGAATTTTGACAAATCGGGCAGATTTAATGAGAAAACTTGCTCGCGGACGGCATTTCACTCCGTGTGAAGCATAAAAATACAAGCAGCGACCAGATTTTAGCTGCCCGTACTACATAAAAGTAGTGGAGGGTTGAGTCAGTAACTGATGTGCACTTTCTCGGTGAATTTTGACAAATCAACCGAAGTAAACACTTGATCATGGTTTGAAAAGGTCATTCTTTATAGAATCTAAGACAAAAATAGAGTCTTTTTGCCATTAAAAATAGTTTTGGGCAGATTTAATGAGAAAACTTGCTCGCGGACGGCATTTCACTCCGTGTGAAGCATAAAAATACAAGCAGCGACCAGATTTTAGCTGCCCGTACTACATAAAAGTAGTGGAGGGTTGAGTCAGTAACTGATGTGCACTTTCTCGGTGAATTTTGACAAATCAACCGAAGTAAACACTTGATCATGGTTTGAAAAGGTCATTCTTTATAGAATCTAAGACAAAAATAGAGTCTTTTTGCCATTAAAAATAGTTTTGGGCAGATTTAATGAGAAAACTTGCTCGCGGACGGCATTTCACTCCGTGTGAAGCATAAAAATACAAGCAGCGACCAGATTTTAGCTGCCCGTACTACATAAAAGTAGTGGAGGGTTGAGTCAGTAACTGATGTGCACTTTCTCGGTGAATTTTGACAAATCAACCGAAGTAAACACTTGATCATGGTTTGAAAAGGTCATTCTTTATAGAATCTAAGACAAAAATAGAGTCTTTTTGCCATTAAACATAGTTTTGGGCAGATTTAATGAGAAAATTTGCTCGCGGGCGGCATTTCACTCCGTGTGAAGCATAAAAATACAAGCAGCGACCAGATTTTAGCTGCCCGTACTACATAAAAGTAGTGGAGGGTTGAGTCAGTAACTGATGTGCACTTTCTCGGTGAATTTTGACAAATAAACCGAAGTAAACTATTGATCAAGGTTTGAAAATGTCATTCTTTTTAGAATCTAAGACAAAAATAGAGTCTTTTTGCCATTAAACATAGTTTTGGGCAGATTTAATGAGAAAATTTGCTCGCGGGCGGCATTTCACTCCGTGTGAAGCATAAAAATACAAGCAGCGACCAGATTTTAGCTGCCCGTACTACATAAAAGTAGTGGAGGGTTGAGTCAGTAACTGATGTGCACTTTCTCGGTGAATTTTGACAAATCAACCGAAGTAAACACTTGATCATGGTTTGAAAAGGTCATTCTTTATAGAATCTAAGACAAAAATAGAGTCTTTTTGCCATTAAAAATAGTTTTGGGCAGATTTAATGAGAAAACTTGCTCGCGGACGGCATTTCACTCCGTGTGAAGCATAAAAATACAAGCAGCGACCAGATTTTAGCTGCCCGTACTACATAAAAGTAGTGGAGGGTTGAGTCAGTAACTGATGTGCACTTTCTCGGTGAATTTTGACAAATCAACCGAAGTAAACACTTGATCATGGTTTGAAAAGGTCATTCTTTATAGAATCTAAGACAAAAATAGAGTCTTTTTGCCATTAAAAATAGTTTTGGGCAGATTTAATGAGAAAACTTGCTCGCGGACGGCATTTCACTCCGTGTGAAGCATAAAAATACAAGCAGCGACCAGATTTTAGCTGCCCGTACTACATAAAAGTAGTGGAGGGTTGAGTCAGTAACTGATGTGCACTTTCTCGGTGAATTTTGACAAATCAACCGAAGTAAACACTTGATCATGGTTTGAAAAGGTCATTCTTTATAGAATCTAAGACAAAAATAGAGTCTTTTTGCCATTAAAAATAGTTTTGGGCAGATTTAATGAGAAAACTTGCTCGCGGACGGCATTTCACTCCGTGTGAAGCATAAAAATACAAGCAGCGACCAGATTTTAGCTGCCCGTACTACATAAAAGTAGTGGAGGGTTGAGTCAGTAACTGATGTGCACTTTCTCGGTGAATTTTGACAAATCAACCGAAGTAAACATTGATCATGGTTTGAAAAGGTCATTCTTTATAGAATCTAAGACAAAAATAGAGTCTTTTTGCCATTAAAAATAGTTTTGGGCAGATTTAATGAGAAAACTTGCTCGCGGACGGCATTTCACTCCGTGTGAAGCATAAAAATACAAGCAGCGACCAGATTTTAGCTGCCCGTACTACATATAAGTAGTGGAGGGTTAAGTCAGTAACTGATGTGCACTTTCTCGGTGAATTTTGACAAATAAACCGAAGTAAACTATTGATCAAGGTTTGAAAATGTCATTCTTTTTAGAATCTAAGACAAAAATAGAGTCTTTTTGCCATTAAACATAGTTTTGGGCAGATTTAATGAGAAAATTTGCTCGCGGGCGGCATTTCACTCCGTGTGAAGCATAAAAATACAAGCAGCGACCAGATTTTAGCTGCCCGTACTACATAAAAGTAGTGGAGGGTTGAGTCAGTAACTGATGTGCACTTTCTCGGTGAATTTTGACACATCAACCGAAGTAAACACTTGATCATGGTTTGAAAAGGTCATTCTTTATAGAATCTAAGACAAAAATAGAGTCTTTTTGCCATTAAAAATAGTTTTGGGCAGATTTAATGAGAAAACTTGCTCGCGGACGGCATTTCACTCCGTGTGAAGCATAAAAATACAAGCAGCGACCAGATTTTAGCTGCCCGTACTACATAAAAGTAGTGGAGGGTTGAGTCAGTAACTGATGTGCACTTTCTCGGTGAATTTTGACAAATCAACCGAAGTAAACACTTGATCATGGTTTGAAAAGGTCATTCTTTATAGAATCTAAG
>JAKUCG020000059.1:0-32285 GCA_022539655.2 Ceriodaphnia dubia | reverse complement strand
ACATGCTAAAAATATATTTTGTACAGGGGGTACCTTATAACATGGGAAATAATTTTTTGCGTGCAAGAGGTAATATTTTGATGAAAATACACTGTATACATGCTAAAAATATATTTTGTACAGGGGGTACCTTATAACATGGGAAATAATTTTTTCCGTGCAAGAGGTAATATTTTGATGAAAATACACTGTATACATGCTAAAAAATATATTTTGTACAGGGGGTACCTTATAACATGGGAAATAATTTTTTCCGTGCAAGAGGTAATATTTTGATGAAAATACACTGTATACATGCTAAAAAATATATTTTGTACAGGGGGTACCTTATAACATGGGAAATAATTTTTTCCGTGCAAGAGGTAATATTTTGATGAAAATACACTGTATACATGCTAAAAAATATATTTTGTACAGGGGGTACCTTATAACATGGGAAATAATTTTTTCCGTGCAAGAGGTAATATTTTGATGAAAATACACTGTATACATGCTAAAAAATATATTTTGTACAGGGGGTACCTTATAACATGGGAAATAATTTTTTCCGTGCAAGAGGTAATATTTTGATGAAAATACACTGTATACATGCTAAAAAATATATTTTGTACAGGGGGTACCTTATAACATGGGAAATAATTTTTTCCGTGCAAGAGGTAATATTTTGATGAAAATACACTGTATACATGCTAAAAAATATATTTTGTACAGGGGGTACCTTATAACATGGGAAATAATTTTTTCCGTGCAAGAGGTAATATTTTGATGAAAATACACTGTATACATGCTAAAAAATATATTTTGTACAGGGGGTACCTTATAACATGGGAAATAATTTTTTCCGTGCAAGAGGTAATATTTTGATGAAAATACACTGTATACAATACACTGTATACATGCTAAAAAATATATTTTGTACAGGGGGTACCTTATAACATGGGAAATAATTTTTTCCGTGCAAGAGGTAATATTTTGATGAAAATACACTGTATACATGCTAAAAAATATATTTTGTACAGGGGGTACCTTATAACATGGGAAATAATTTTTTCCGTGCAAGAGGTAATATTTTGATGAAAATACACTGTATACATGCTAAAAAATATATTTTGTACAGGGGGTACCTTATAACATGGGAAATAATTTTTTCCGTGCAAGAGGTAATATTTTGATGAAAATACACTGTATACATGCTAAAAAATATATTTTGTACAGGGGGTACCTTATAACATGGGAAATAATTTTTTCCGTGCAAGAGGTAATATTTTGATGAAAATACACTGTATACATGCTAAAAAATATATTTTGTACAGGGGGTACCTTATAACATGGGAAATAATTTTTTCCGTGCAAGAGGTAATATTTTGATGAAAATACACTGTATACATGCTAAAAAATATATTTTGTACAGGGGGTACCTTATAACATGGGAAATAATTTTTTCCGTGCAAGAGGTAATATTTTGATGAAAATACACTGTATACATGCTAAAAAATATATTTTGTACAGGGGGTACCTTATAACATGGGAAATAATTTTTTCCGTGCAAGAGGTAATATTTTGATGAAAATACACTGTATACATGCTAAAAAATATATTTTGTACAGGGGGTACCTTATAACATGGGAAATAATTTTTTCCGTGCAAGAGGTAATATTTTGATGAAAATACACTGTATACATGCTAAAAAATATATTTTGTACAGGGGGTACCTTATAACATGGGAAATAATTTTTTCCGTGCAAGAGGTAATATTTTGATGAAAATACACTGTATACATGCTAAAAAATATATTTTGTACAGGGGGTACCTTATAACATGGGAAATAATTTTTTCCGTGCAAGAGGTAATATTTTGATGAAAATACACTGTATACATGCTAAAAAATATATTTTGTACAGGGGGTACCTTATAACATGGGAAATAATTTTTTCCGTGCAAGAGGTAATATTTTGATGAAAATACACTGTATACATGCTAAAAAATATATTTTGTACAGGGGGTACCTTATAACATGGGAAATAATTTTTTCCGTGCAAGAGGTAATATTTTGATGAAAATACACTGTATACATGCTAAAAAATATATTTTGTACAGGGGGTACCTTATAACATGGGAAATAATTTTTTCCGTGCAAGAGGTAATATTTTGATGAAAATACACTGTATACATGCTAAAAAATATATTTTGTACTGGGGGTTCCTTTTAACAGTTGGAAATAATTTTGTTCGTGCTATAGGTAATATTTTGATGAAAATACACTGTATACATGCTAAAAAATATATTTTGTACAGGGGGTACCTTATAACATGGGAAATAATTTTTTCCGTGCAAGAGGTAATATTTTGATGAAAATACACTGTATACATGCTAAAAAATATATTTTGTACAGGGGGTACCTTATAACATGGGAAATAATTTTTTCCGTGCAAGAGGTAATATTTTGATGAAAATACACTGTATACATGCTAAAAAATATATTTTGTACAGGGGGTACCTTATAACATGGGAAATAATTTTTTCCGTGCAAGAGGTAATATTTTGATGAAAATACACTGTATACATGCTAAAAAATATATTTTGTACAGGGGGTACCTTATAACATGGGAAATAATTTTTTCCGTGCAAGAGGTAATATTTTGATGAAAATACACTGTATACATGCTAAAAATATATTTTGTACAGGGGGTACCTTATAACATGGGAAATAATTTTTTCCGTGCAAGAGGTAATATTTTGATGAAAATACACTGTATACATGCTAAAAAATATATTTTGTACAGGGGGTACCTTATAACATGGGAAATAATTTTTTCCGTGCAAGAGGTAATATTTTGATGAAAATACACTGTATACATGCTAAAAAATATATTTTGTACAGGGGGTACCTTATAACATGGGAAATAATTTTTTCCGTGCAAGAGGTAATATTTTGATGAAAATACACTGTATACATGCTAAAAAATATATTTTGTACAGGGGGTACCTTATAACATGGGAAATAATTTTTTCCGTGCAAGAGGTAATATTTTGATGAAAATACACTGTATACATGCTAAAAAATATATTTTGTACAGGGGGTACCTTATAACATGGGAAATAATTTTTTCCGTGCAAGAGGTAATATTTTGATGAAAATACACTGTATACATGCTAAAAAATATATTTTGTACAGGGGGTACCTTATAACATGGGAAATAATTTTTTCCGTGCAAGAGGTAATATTTTGATGAAAATACACTGTATACATGCTAAAAAATATATTTTGTACAGGGGGTACCTTATAACATGGGAAATAATTTTTTCCGTGCAAGAGGTAATATTTTGATGAAAATACACTGTATACATGCTAAAAAATATATTTTGTATACAGGGGGTACCTTATAACATGGGAAATAATTTGTTCCGTGCAAGAGGTAATATTGATGAAAATACACTGTATACATGCTAAAAAATATATTTTGTACAGGGGGTACCTTATAACATGGGAAATAATTTTTTCCTTGCAAGAGGTAATATTTTGATGAAAATACACTGTATACATGAGCTAAAAAATATATTTTGTACAGGGGGTACCTTATAACATGGGAAATAATTTTTTTCCGTGCAAGAGGTAATATTTTTATGAAAATACACTGTATACATGCTAAAAAATATATTTTGTACAGGGTGTACCTTATAAAATGGGAAATAATTTTTTCAAGAGGCAATATTTTTGATGAAAATACATCATACATGCTAAAAATATATTTTGTACAGGGGGTACCTTATAACATGGGAAATAATTTTTTCCGTGCAAGAGGTAATATTTTGATGAAAATACACTGTATACATGCTAAAAAATATATTTTGTACAGGGGGTACCTTATAACATGGGAAATAATTTTTTGCGTGCAAGAGGTAATATTTTGATGAAAATACACTGTATACATGCTAAAAAACATATTTTGTACAGGGGGTACCTTATAACATGGGAAATAATTTTTTCCGTGCAAGAGGTAATATTTTGATGAAAATACACTGTATACATGCTAAAAAATATATTTTGTACAGGGGGTACCTTATACCAAGGGAAATAATTTTTTGCGTGCAAGAGGTAATATTTTGATGAAAATACACTGTATACATGCTAAAAAATATATTTTGTACAGGGGGTACCTTATAACATGGGAAATAATTTTTTGCGTGCAAGAGGTAATATTTTGATGAAAATAAACTGTATACATGCTAAAAAATATATTTTGTACAGGGGGTACCTTATAACATGGGAAATAATTTTTTGCGTGCAAGAGGTAATATTTTGATGAAAATACACTGTATACATGCTAAAAAATATATTTTGTACAGGGGGTACCTTATAACATGGGAAATAATTTTTTCCGTGCAAGAGGTAATATTTTTATGAAAATACACTGTATACATGCTAAAAAATATATTTTGTACAGGGGGTACCTTATAACATGGGAAATAATTTTTTGCGTGCAAGAGGTAATATTTTGATGAAAATACACTGTATACATGCTAACAAATATATTTTGTACAGGGGGTACCTTATAACATGGGAAATAATTTTTTGCGTGCAAGAGGTAATATTTTGATGAAAATACACTGTATACATGCTAAAAAATATATTTTGTACAGGGGGTACCTTATAACATGGGAAATAATTTTTTGCGTGCAAGAGGTAATATTTTGATGAAAATACACTGTATACATGCTAAAAAAAATATTTTGTACAGGGGGTACCTTATAACATGGGAATTTTTGCCGTGCAAGAGGTAATATTTTGATGAAAATACACTGTATACACGCTAAAAATAATATTTTGTACAGGGGGTACCTTATAACATGGGAATTATTTTTTTCTGCAAAAGAGATCAAAAACTGATCAAAATACACAGTATATACGCTAAAAATAATATTTTGTACAGGGGGTACCTTATAACATGGGAATTATTTTTTGCCGTGCAAGAGGTAATATTTTGATGAAAATACACTGTATACATGCTAAAAAAATATATTTTGTACAGGGGGTACCTTATAACATGGGAAATAATTTTTTCCGTGCAAGAGGTAATATTTTGATGAAAATACACTGTATACATGCTAAAAATATATTTTGTACAGGGGGTACCTTATAACATGGGAAATAATTTTTTCCGTGCAAGAGGTAATATTTTGATGAAAATACACTGTATACATGCTAAAAAATATATTTTGTACAGGGGGTACCTTATAACATGGGAAATAATTTTTTTCCGTGCAAGAGGTAATATTTTGATGAAAATACACTGTATACATGCTAAAAAATATATTTTGTACAGGGGGTACCTTATAACATGGGAAATAATTTTTTCCGTGCAAGAGGTAATATTTTGATGAAAATACACTGTATACATGCTAAAAAATATATTTTGTACAGGGGGTACCTTATAACATGGGAAATAATTTTTTCCGTGCAAGAGGTAATATTTTGATGAAAATACACTGTATACATGCTAAAAAATATATTTTGTACAGGGGGTACCTTATAACATGGGAAATAATTTTTTCCGTGCAAGAGGTAATATTTTGATGAAAATACACTGTATACATGCTAAAAAATATATTTTGTACAGGGGGTACCTTATAACATGGGAAATAATTTTTTCCGTGCAAGAGGTAATATTTTGATGAAAATACACTGTATACATGCTAAAAAATATATTTTGTACAGGGGGTACCTTATAACATGGGAAATAATTTTTTACGTGCAAGAGGTAATATTTTGATGAAAATACACTGTATACATGCTAAAAAATATATTTTGTACAGGGGGTACCTTATAACATGGGAAATAATTTTTTACGTGCAAGAGGTAATATTTTGATGAAAATACACTGTATACATGCTAAAAAATATATTTTGTACAGGGGGTACCTTATAACATGGGAAATAATTTTTTCCGTTCAAGAGGTAATATTTTGATGAAAATACACTGTATACATGTTAAAAAATATATTTTGTACAGGGGGTACCTTATAACATGGGAATTAATTTTTTCCGTGCAAGAGGTAATATTTTGATGAAAATACACTGTATACATGCTAAAAAATATATTTTGTACAGGGGGTACCTTATAACATGGGAAATAATTTTTTCGTGCAAGAGGTAATATTTTGATGAAAATACACTGTATACATGCTAAAAAATATATTTTGTACAGGGGGTACCTTATAACATGGGAAATAATTTTTTACGTGCAAGAGGTAATATTTTGATGAAAATACACTGTATACATGCTAAAAAATATATTTTGTACAGGGGGTACCTTATAACATGGGAAATAATTTTTTGATGAAAATACACTGTATACATGCAAAAAATATATTTTGTACAGGGGGTACCTTCTAACATGGGAAATAATTTTTTCCGTGCAAGAGGTAATATTTTGATGAAAATACACTGTATACATGCTAAAAAATATATTTTGTACAGGGGGTACCTTATAACATGGGAAATAATTTTTTACGTGCAAGAGGTAATATTTTGATGAAAATACACTGTATACATGCTAAAAAATATATTTTGTACAGGGGGTACCTTATAACATGGGAAATAATTTTTTCCGTGCAAGAGGTAATATTTTGATGAAAATACACTGTATACATGCTAAAAAATATATTTTGTACAGGGGGTACCTTATAACATGGGAAATAATTTTTTACGTGCAAGAGGTAATATTTTGATGAAAATACACTGTATACATGCTAAAAAATATATTTTGTACAGGGGGTACCTTATAACATGGGAAATAATTTTTTACGTGCAAGAGGTAATATTTTGATGAAAATACACTGTATACATGCTAAAAAATATATTTTGTACAGGGGGTACCTTATAACATGGGAAATAATTTTTTCCGTGCAAGAGGTAATATTTTGATGAAAATACACTGTATACATGCTAAAAAATATATTTTGTACAGGGGGTACCTTATAACATGGGAAATAATTTTTTCCGTGCAAGAGGTAATATTTTGATGAAAATACACTGTATACATGCTAAAAAATATATTTTGTACAGGGGGTACCTTATAACATGGGAAATAATTTTTTCCGTGCAAGAGGTAATATTTTGATGAAAATACACTGTATACATGCTAAAAAATATATTTTGTACAGGGGGTACCTTATAACATGGGAAATAATTTTTTGCATGCAAGAGGTAATATTTTGATGAAAATAAACTGTATACATGCTAAAAAATATATTTTGTACAGGGGGTACCTTATAACATGGGAAATAATTTTTTACGTGCAAGAGGTAATATTTTGATGAAAATACACTGTATACATGCTAAAAAATATATTTTGTACAGGGGGTACCTTATAACATGGGAAATAATTTTTTTCCGTGCAAGAGGTAATATTTTGATGAAAATACACTGTATACATGCTAAAAAATATATTTTGTACAGGGGGTACCTTATAACATGGGAAATAATTTTTTCCGTGCAAGAGGTAATATTTTGATGAAAATACACTGTATACATGCTAAAAAATATATTTTGTACAGGGGGTACCTTATAACATGGGAAATAAAAAATAATAACAGGGGGTTTATTGGGAAATAATTTTTTCCGTGCAAGAGGTAATATTTTGATGAAAATACACTGTATACATGCTAAAAAATATATTTTGTACAGGGGGTACCTTATAACATGGGAAATAATTTTTTACGTGCAAGAGGTAATATTTTGATGAAAATACACTGTATACATGCTAAAAAATATATTTTGTACAGGGGGTACCTTATAACATGGGAAATAATTTTTTCCGTGCAAGAGGTAATATTTTGATGAAAATACACTGTATACATGCTAAAAAATATATTTTGTACAGGGGGTACCTTATAACATGGGAAATAATTTTTTACGTGCAAGAGGTAATATTTTGATGAAAATACACTGTATACATGCTAAAAAATATATTTTGTACAGGGGGTACCTTATAACATGGGAAATAATTTTTTCCGTGCAAGAGGTAATATTTTGATGAAAATACACTGTATACATGCTAAAAAATATATTTTGTACAGGGAGTACCTTATAACATGGAAAAAAATTTTTCCGTGCAAGAGGTAATATTTTGATGAAAATACACTGTATACATGCTAAAAAATATATTTTGTACAGGGGGTACCTTATAACATGGGAAATAATTTTTTCCGTGCAAGAGGTAATATTTTGATGAAAATACACTGTATACATGCTAAAAAATATATTTTGTACAGGGGGTACCTTATAACATGGGAAATAATTTTTTCCGTGCAAGAGGTAATATTTTGATGAAAATACACTGTATACATGCTAAAAAATATATTTTGTACAGGGGGTACCTTATAACATGGGAAATAATTTTTTCCGTGCAAGAGGTAATATTTTGATGAAAATACACTGTATACATGCTAAAAAATATATTTTGTACAGGGGGTACCTTATAACATGGGAAATAATTTTTTCCGTGCAAGAGGTAATATTTTGATGAAAATACACTGTATACATGCTAAAAAATATATTTTGTACAGGGGGTACCTTATAACATGGGAAATAATTTTTTTCCGTGCAAGAGGTAATATTTTGATGAAAATACACTGTATACATGCTAAAAAATATATTTTGTACAGGGGGTACCTTATAACATGGGAAATAATTTTTTCCGTGCAAGAGGTAATATTTTGATGAAAATACACTGTATACATGCTAAAAAATATATTTTGTACAGGGGGTACCTTATAACATGGGAAATAATTTTTTCCGTGCAAGAGGTAATATTTTGATGAAAATACACTGTATACATGCTAAAAAATATATTTTGTACAGGGGGTACCTTATAACATGGGAAATAATTTTTTCCGTGCAAGAGGTAATATTTTGATGAAAATACACTGTATACATGCTAAAAAATATATTTTGTACAGGGGGTACCTTATAACATGGGAAATAATTTTTTCCGTGCAAGAGGTAATATTTTGATGAAAATACACTGTATACATGCTAAAAAATATATTTTGTACAGGGGGTACCTTATAACATGGGAAATAATTTTTTCCGTGCAAGAGGTAATATTTTGATGAAAATACACTGTATACATGCTAAAAAATATATTTTGTACAGGGGGTACCTTATAACATGGGAAATAATTTTTTCCGTGCAAGAGGTAATATTTTGATGAAAATACACTGTATACATGCTAAAAAATATATTTTGTACAGGGGGTACCTTATAACATGGGAAATAATTTTTTCCGTGCAAGAGGTAATATTTTGATGAAAATACACTGTATACATGCTAAAAAATATATTTTGTACAGGGGGTACCTTATAACATGGGAAATAATTTTTTCCGTGCAAGAGGTAATATTTTGATGAAAATACACTGTATACATGCTAAAAAATATATTTTGTACAGGGGGTACCTTATAACATGGGAAATAATTTTTTCCGTGCAAGAGGTAATATTTTGATGAAAATACACTGTATACATGCTAAAAAATATATTTTGTACAGGGGGTACCTTATAACATGGGAAATAATTTTTTTCCGTGCAGGAAATAATTTTTTACGTGCAAGAGGTAATATTTTGATGAAAATACACTGTATACATGCTAAAAAATATATTTTGTACAGGGGGTACCTTATAACATGGGAAATAATTTTTTACGTGCAAGAGGTAATATTTTGATGAAAATACACTGTATACATGCTAAAAAATATATTTTGTACAGGGGGTACCTTATAACATGGGAAATAATTTTTTACGTGCAAGAGGTAATATTTTGATGAAAATACACTGTATACATGCTAAAAAATATATTTTGTACAGGGGGTACCTTATAACATGGGAAATAATTTTTTCCGTGCAAGAGGTAATATTTTGATGAAAATACACTGTATACATGCTAAAAAATATATTTTGTACAGGGGGTACCTTATAACATGGGAAATAATTTTTTACCGTGCAAGAGGTAATATTTTGATGAAAATACACTGTATACATGCTAAAAAATATATTTTGTACAGGGGGTACCTTATAACATGGGAAATAATTTTTTACGTGCAAGAGGTAATATTTTGATGAAAATACACTGTATACATGCTAAAAAATATATTTTGTACAGGGGGTACCTTATAACATGGGAAATAATTTTTTACGTGCAAGAGGTAATATTTTGATGAAAATACACTGTATACATGCTAAAAAATATATTTTGTACAGGGGGTACCTTATAACATGGGAAATAATTTTTTACGTGCAAGAGGTAATATTTTGATGAAAATACACTGTATACATGCTAAAAAATATATTTTGTACAGGGGGTACCTTATAACATGGGAAATAATTTTTTACGTGCAAGAGGTAATATTTTGATGAAAATACACTGTATACATGCTAAAAAATATATTTTGTACAGGGGGTACCTTATAACATGGGAAATAATTTTTTACGTGCAAGAGGTAATATTTTGATGAAAATACACTGTATACATGCTAAAAAATATATTTTGTACAGGGGGTACCTTATAACATGGGAAATAATTTTTTCCGTGCAAGAGGTAATATTTTGATGAAAATACACTGTATACATGCTAAAAAATATATTCTGTACAGGGGGTACCTTATAACATGGGAAATAATTTTTTCCGTGCAAGAGGTAATATTTTGATGAAAATACACTGTATACATGCTAAAAAATATATTTTGTACAGGGGGTACCTTATAACATGGGAAATAATTTTTTCCGTGCAAGAGGTAATATTTTGATGAAAATACACTGTATACATGCTAAAAAATATATTTTGTACAGGGGGTACCTTATAACATGGGAAATAATTTTTTCCGTGCAAGATGTAATATTTTGATGAAAATACACTGTATACATGCTAAAAAATATATTTTGTACAGGGGGTACCTTATAACATGGGAAATAATTTTTACATGTGCAAGTAATATTTTGATGAAAATACACTGTATACATGCTAAAAAATATATTTTGTACAGGGGGTACCTTATAACATGCGAAATAATTTTTTCCGTGCAAGAGGTAATATTTTGATGAAAATACACTGTATACATGCTAAAAAATATATTTTGTACAGGGGGTACCTTATAACATGGGAAATAATTTTTTACGTGCAAGAGGTAATATTTTGATGAAAATACACTGTATACATGCTAAAAAATATATTTTGTACAGGGGGTACCTTATAACATGGGAAATAATTTTTTGAAAATACCGTGCAAGAGGTAATATTTTGATGAAAATACACTGTATACATGCTAAAAAATATATTTTGTACAGGGGGTACCTTATAACATGGGAAATAATTTTTTCCGTGCAAGAGGTAATATTTTGATGAAAATACACTGTATACATGCTAAAAAATATATTTTGTACAGGGGGTACCTTATAACATGGGAAATAATTTTTTACGTGCAAGAGGTAATATTTTGATGAAAATACACTGTATACATGCTAAAAAATATATTTTGTACAGGGGGTACCTTATAACATGGGAAATAATTTTTTACGTGCAAGAGGTAATATTTTGATGAAAATACACTGTATACATGCTAAAAAATATATTTTGTACAGGGGGTACCTTATAACATGGGAAATAATTTTTTCCGTGCAAGAGGTAATATTTTGATGAAAATACACTGTATACATGCTAAAAAATATATTTTGGACAGGGGGTACCTTATAACATGGGAAATAATTTTTTCCGTGCAAGAGGTAATATTTTGATGAAAATACACTGTATACATGCTAAAAAATATATTTTGTACAGGGGGTACCTTATAACATGGGAAATAATTTTTTCCGTGCAAGAGGTAATATTTTGATGAAAATACACTGTATACATGCTAAAAAATATATTTTGTACAGGGGGTACCTTATAACATGGGAAATAATTTTTTCCGTGCAAGAGGTAATATTTTGATGAAAATACACTGTATACATGCTAAAAAATATATTTTGTACAGGGGGTACCTTATAACATGGGAAATAATTTTTTACGTGCAAGAGGTAATATTTTGATGAAAATACACTGTATACATGCTAAAAAATATATTTTGTACAGGGGGTACCTTATAACATGGGAAATAATTTTTTACGTGCAAGAGGTAATATTTTGATGAAAATACACTGTATACATGCTAAAAAATATATTTTGTACAGGGGGTACCTTATAACATGGGAAATAATTTTTTACGTGCAAGAGGTAATATTTTGATGAAAATACACTGGAAAATACACTGTATACATGCTAAAAAATATATTTTGTACAGGGGGTACCTTATAACATGGGAAATAATTTTTTACGTGCAAGAGGTAATATTTTGATGAAAATACACTGTATACATGCTAAAAAATATATTTTGTACAGGGGGTACCTTATAACATGGGAAATAATTTTTTACGTGCAAGAGGTAATATTTTGATGAAAATACACTGTATACATGCTAAAAAATATATTTTGTACAGGGGGTACCTTATAACATGGGAAATTATTTTTTCCGTGCAAGAGGTAATATTTTGATGAAAATACACTGTATACATGCTAAAAAATATATTTTGTACAGGGGGTACCTTATAACATGGGAAATAATTTTTTACCGTGCAAGAGGTAATATTTTGATGAAAATACACTGTATACATGCTAAAAAATATATTTTGTACAGGGGGTACCTTATAACATGGGAAATAATTTTTTACGTGCAAGAGGTAATATTTTGATGAAAATACACTGTATACATGCTAAAAAATATATTTTGTACAGGGGGTACCTTATAACATGGGAAATAATTTTTTCCGTGCAAGAGGTAATATTTTGATGAAAATACACTGTATACATGCTAAAAAATATATTTTGTACAGGGGGTACCTTATAACATGGGAAATAATTTTTTCCGTGCAAGAGGTAATATTTTGATGAAAATACACTGTATACATGCTAAAAAATATATTTTGTACAGGGGGTACCTTATAACATGGGAAATAATTTTTTACGTGCAAGAGGTTTTGTACAGGGTACCTTCTTATAACATGGGAAATAATTTTTTCCGTGCAAGAGGTAATATTTTGATGAAAATACACTGTATACACGCTAAAAAATATATTTTGTACAGGGGGTACCTTATAACATGGGAAATAATTTTTTCCGTGCAAGAGGTAATATTTTGATGAAAATACACTGTATACACGCTAAAAAATATATTTTGTACAGGGGGTACCTTATAACATGGGAAATAATTTTTTCCGTGCAAGAGGTAATATTTTGATGAAAATACACTGTATACACGCTAAAAAATATATTTTGTACAGGGGGTACCTTATAACATGGGAAATAATTTTTTCCGTGCAAGAGGTAATATTTTGATGAAAATACACTGTATACATGCTAAAAAATATATTTTGTACAGGGGGTACCTTATAACATGGGAAATAATTTTTTCCGTGCAAGAGGTAATATTTTGATGAAAATACACTGTATACACGCTAAAAAATATATTTTGTACAGGGGGTACCTTATAACATGGGAAATAATTTTTTCCGTGCAAGAGGTAATATTTTGATGAAAATACACTGTATACACGCTAAAAAATATATTTTGTACAGGGGGTACCTTATAACATGGGAAATAATTTTTTCCGTGCAAGAGGTAATATTTTGATGAAAATACACTGTATACACGCTAAAAAATATATTTTGTACAGGGGGTACCTTATAACATGGGAAATAATTTTTTCCGTGCAAGAGGTAATATTTTGATGAAAATACACTGTATACACGCTAAAAAATATATTTTGTACAGGGGGTACCTTATAACATGGGAAATAATTTTTTCCGTGCAAGAGGTAATATTTTGATGAAAATACACTGTATACACGCTAAAAAATATATTTTGTACAGGGGGTACCTTATAACATGGGAAATAATTTTTTCCGTGCAAGAGGTAATATTTTGATGAAAATACACTGTATACATGCTAAAAAATATATTTTGTACAGGGGGTACCTTATAACATGGGAAATAATTTTTTCCGTGCAAGAGGTAATATTTTGATGAAAATACACTGTATACATGCTAAAAAATATATTTTGTACAGGGGGTACCTTATAACATGGGAAATAATTTTTTCCGTGCAAGAGGTAATATTTTGATGAAAATACACTGTATACATGCTAAAAAATATATTTTGTACAGGGGGTACCTTATAACATGGGAAATAATTTTT
This sequence comes from Ceriodaphnia dubia, assembly GCA_022539655.2. NCBI lineage: Eukaryota > Metazoa > Arthropoda > Branchiopoda > Diplostraca > Daphniidae > Ceriodaphnia > Ceriodaphnia dubia. The sequence goes on along the minus strand of JAKUCG020000059.1, from coordinate 18,004 downwards.
TCCGTGCAAGAGGTAATATTTTGATGAAAATACACTGTATACATGCTAAAAAATATATTTTGTACAGGGGGTACCTTATAACATGGGAAATAATTTTTTCCGTGCAAGAGGTAATATTTTGATGAAAATACACTGTATACATGCTAAAAAATATATTTTGTACAGGGGGTACCTTATAACATGGGAAATAATTTTTTCCGTGCAAGAGGTAATATTTTGATGAAAATACACTGTATACATGCTAAAAAATATATTTTGTACAGGGGGTACCTTATAACATGGGAAATAATTTTTTCCGTGCAAGAGGTAATATTTTGATGAAAATACACTGTATACATGCTAAAAAATATATTTTGTACAGGGGGTACCTTATAACATGGGAAATAATTTTTTCCGTGCAAGAGGTAATATTTTGATGAAAATACACTGTATACATGCTAAAAAATATATTTTGTACAGGGGGTACCTTATAACATGGGAAATAATTTTTTCCGTGCAAGAGGTAATATTTTGATGAAAATACACTGTATACATGCTAAAAAATATATTTTGTACAGGGGGTACCTTATAACATGGGAAATAATTTTTTCCGTGCAAGAGGTAATATTTTGATGAAAATACACTGTATACATGCTAAAAAATATATTTTGTACAGGGGGTACCTTATAACATGGGAAATAATTTTTTCCGTGCAAGAGGTAATATTTTGATGAAAATACACTGTATACATGCTAAAAAATATATTTTGTACAGGGGGTACCTTATAACATGGGAAATAATTTTTTCCGTGCAAGAGGTAATATTTTGATGAAAATACACTGTATACATGCTAAAAAATATATTTTGTACAGGGGGTACCTTATAACATGGGAAATAATTTTTTCCGTGCAAGAGGTAATATTTTGATGAAAATACACTGTATACATGCTAAAAAATATATTTTGTACAGGGGGTACCTTATAACATGGGAAATAATTTTTTCCGTGCAAGAGGTAATATTTTGATGAAAATACACTGTATACATGCTAAAAAATATATTTTGTACAGGGGGTACCTTATAACATGGGAAATAATTTTTTCCGTGCAAGAGGTAATATTTTGATGAAAATACACTGTATACATGCTAAAAAATATATTTTGTACAGGGGGTACCTTATAACATGGGAAATAATTTTTTCCGTGCAAGAGGTAATATTTTGATGAAAATACACTGTATACATGCTAAAAAATATATTTTGTACAGGGGGTACCTTATAACATGGGAAATAATTTTTTCCGTGCAAGAGGTAATATTTTGATGAAAATACACTGTATACATGCTAAAAAATATATTTTGTACAGGGGGTACCTTATAACATGGGAAATAATTTTTTCCGTGCAAGAGGTAATATTTTGATGAAAATACACTGTATACATGCTAAAAAATATATTTTGTACAGGGGGTACCTTATAACATGGGAAATAATTTTTTCCGTGCAAGAGGTAATATTTTGATGAAAATACACTGTATACATGCTAAAAAATATATTTTGTACAGGGGGTACCTTATAACATGGGAAATAATTTTTTCCGTGCAAGAGGTAATATTTTGATGAAAATACACTGTATACATGCTAAAAAATATATTTTGTACAGGGGGTACCTTATAACATGGGAAATAATTTTTTCCGTGCAAGAGGTAATATTTTGATGAAAATACACTGTATACATGCTAAAAAATATATTTTGTACAGGGGGTACCTTATAACATGGGAAATAATTTTTTCCGTGCAAGAGGTAATATTTTGATGAAAATACACTGTATACATGCTAAAAAATATATTTTGTACAGGGGGTACCTTATAACATGGGAAATAATTTTTTCCGTGCAAGAGGTAATATTTTGATGAAAATACACTGTATACATGCTAAAAAATATATTTTGTACAGGGGGTACCTTATAACATGGGAAATAATTTTTTCCGTGCAAGAGGTAATATTTTGATGAAAATACACTGTATACATGCTAAAAAATATATTTTGTACAGGGGGTACCTTATAACATGGGAAATAATTTTTTCCGTGCAAGAGGTAATATTTTGATGAAAATACACTGTATACATGCTAAAAAATATATTTTGTACAGGGGGTACCTTATAACATGGGAAATAATTTTTTCCGTGCAAGAGGTAATATTTTGATGAAAATACACTGTATACATGCTAAAAAATATATTTTGTACAGGGGGTACCTTATAACATGGGAAATAATTTTTTCCGTGCAAGAGGTAATATTTTGATGAAAATACACTGTATACATGCTAAAAAATATATTTTGTACAGGGGGTACCTTATAACATGGGAAATAATTTTTTCCGTGCAAGAGGTAATATTTTGATGAAAATACACTGTATACATGCTAAAAAATATATTTTGTACAGGGGGTACCTTATAACATGGGAAATAATTTTTTCCGTGCAAGTGGTAATATTTTGATGAAAATACACTGTATACATGCTAAAAAATATATTTTGTACAGGGGGTACCTTATAACATGGGAAATAATTTTTTCCGTGCAAGAGGTAATATTTTGATGAAAATACACTGTATACATGCTAAAAAATATATTTTGTACAGGGGGTACCTTATAACATGGGAAATAATTTTTTCCGTGCAAGAGGTAATATTTTGATGAAAATACACTGTATACATGCTAAAAAATATATTTTGTACAGGGGGTACCTTATAACATGGGAAATAATTTTTTCCGTGCAAGAGGTAATATTTTGATGAAAATACACTGTATACATGCTAAAAAATATATTTTGTACAGGGGGTACCTTATAACATGGGAAATAATTTTTTCCGTGCAAGAGGTAATATTTTGATGAAAATACACTGTATACATGCTAAAAAATATATTTTGTACAGGGGGTACCTTATAACATGGGAAATAATTTTTTCCGTGCAAGAGGTAATATTTTGATGAAAATACACTGTATACATGCTAAAAAATATATTTTGTACAGGGGGTACCTTATAACATGGGAAATAATTTTTTCCGTGCAAGAGGTAATATTTTGATGAAAATACACTGTATACATGCTAAAAAATATATTTTGTACAGGGGGTACCTTATAACATGGGAAATAATTTTTTCCGTGCAAGAGGTAATATTTTGATGAAAATACACTGTATACATGCTAAAAAATATATTTTGTACAGGGGGTACCTTATAACATGGGAAATAATTTTTTCCGTGCAAGAGGTAATATTTTGATGAAAATACACTGTATACATGCTAAAAAATATATTTTGTACAGGGGGTACCTTATAACATGGGAAATAATTTTTTCCGTGCAAGAGGTAATATTTTGATGAAAATACACTGTATACATGCTAAAAAATATATTTTGTACAGGGGGTACCTTATAACATGGGAAATAATTTTTTCCGTGCAAGAGGTAATATTTTGATGAAAATACACTGTATACATGCTAAAAAATATATTTTGTACAGGGGGTACCTTATAACATGGGAAATAATTTTTTCCGTGCAAGAGGTAATATTTTGATGAAAATACACTGTATACATGCTAAAAAATATATTTTGTACAGGGGGTACCTTATAACATGGGAAATAATTTTTTCCGTGCAAGAGGTAATATTTTGATGAAAATACACTGTATACATGCTAAAAAATATATTTTGTACAGGGGGTACCTTATAACATGGGAAATAATTTTTTCCGTGCAAGAGGTAATATTTTGATGAAAATACACTGTATACATGCTAAAAAATATATTTTGTACAGGGGGTACCTTATAACATGGGAAATAATTTTTTCCGTGCAAGAGGTAATATTTTGATGAAAATACACTGTATACATGCTAAAAAATATATTTTGTACAGGGGGTACCTTATAACATGGGAAATAATTTTTTCCGTGCAAGAGGTAATATTTTGATGAAAATACACTGTATACATGCTAAAAAATATATTTTGTACAGGGGGTACCTTATAACATGGGAAATAATTTTTTCCGTGCAAGAGGTAATATTTTGATGAAAATACACTGTATACATGCTAAAAAATATATTTTGTACAGGGGGTACCTTATAACATGGGAAATAATTTTTTCCGTGCAAGAGGTAATATTTTGATGAAAATACACTGTATACATGCTAAAAAATATATTTTGTACAGGGGGTACCTTATAACATGGGAAATAATTTTTTCCGTGCAAGAGGTAATATTTTGATGAAAATACACTGTATACATGCTAAAAAATATATTTTGTACAGGGGGTACCTTATAACATGGGAAATAATTTTTTCCGTGCAAGAGGTAATATTTTGATGAAAATACACTGTATACATGCTAAAAAATATATTTTGTACAGGGGGTACCTTATAACATGGGAAATAATTTTTTCCGTGCAAGAGGTAATATTTTGATGAAAATACACTGTATACATGCTAAAAAATATATTTTGTACAGGGGGTACCTTATAACATGGGAAATAATTTTTTCCGTGCAAGAGGTAATATTTTGATGAAAATACACTGTATACATGCTAAAAAATATATTTTGTACAGGGGGTACCTTATAACATGGGAAATAATTTTTTCCGTGCAAGAGGTAATATTTTGATGAAAATACACTGTATACATGCTAAAAAATATATTTTGTACAGGGGGTACCTTATAACATGGGAAATAATTTTTTCCGTGCAAGAGGTAATATTTTGATGAAAATACACTGTATACATGCTAAAAAATATATTTTGTACAGGGGGTACCTTATAACATGGGAAATAATTTTTTCCGTGCAAGAGGTAATATTTTGATGAAAATACACTGTATACATGCTAAAAAATATATTTTGTACAGGGGGTACCTTATAACATGGGAAATAATTTTTTCCGTGCAAGAGGTAATATTTTGATGAAAATACACTGTATACATGCTAAAAAATATATTTTGTACAGGGGGTACCTTATAACATGGGAAATAATTTTTTCCGTGCAAGAGGTAATATTTTGATGAAAATACACTGTATACATGCTAAAAAATATATTTTGTACAGGGGGTACCTTATAACATGGGAAATAATTTTTTCCGTGCAAGAGGTAATATTTTGATGAAAATACACTGTATACATGCTAAAAAATATATTTTGTACAGGGGGTACCTTATAACATGGGAAATAATTTTTTCCGTGCAAGAGGTAATATTTTGATGAAAATACACTGTATACATGCTAAAAAATATATTTTGTACAGGGGGTACCTTATAACATGGGAAATAATTTTTTCCGTGCAAGAGGTAATATTTTGATGAAAATACACTGTATACATGCTAAAAAATATATTTTGTACAGGGGGTACCTTATAACATGGGAAATAATTTTTTCCGTGCAAGAGGTAATATTTTGATGAAAATACACTGTATACATGCTAAAAAATATATTTTGTACAGGGGGTACCTTATAACATGGGAAATAATTTTTTCCGTGCAAGAGGTAATATTTTGATGAAAATACACTGTATACATGCTAAAAAATATATTTTGTACAGGGGGTACCTTATAACATGGGAAATAATTTTTTCCGTGCAAGAGGTAATATTTTGATGAAAATACACTGTATACATGCTAAAAAATATATTTTGTACAGGGGGTACCTTATAACATGGGAAATAATTTTTTCCGTGCAAGAGGTAATATTTTGATGAAAATACACTGTATACATGCTAAAAAATATATTTTGTACAGGGGGTACCTTATAACATGGGAAATAATTTTTTCCGTGCAAGAGGTAATATTTTGATGAAAATACACTGTATACATGCTAAAAAATATATTTTGTACAGGGGGTACCTTATAACATGGGAAATAATTTTTTCCGTGCAAGAGGTAATATTTTGATGAAAATACACTGTATACATGCTAAAAAATATATTTTGTACAGGGGGTACCTTATAACATGGGAAATAATTTTTTCCGTGCAAGAGGTAATATTTTGGTGAAAATACACTGTATACATGCTAAAAAATATATTTTGTACAGGGGGTACCTTATAACATGGGAAATAATTTTTTCCGTGCAAGAGGTAATATTTTGATGAAAATACACTGTATACATGCTAAAAAATATATTTTGTACAGGGGGTACCTTATAACATGGGAAATAATTTTTTCCGAGCAAGAGGTAATATTTTGATGAAAATACACTGTATACATGCTAAAAAATATATTTTGTACAGGGGGTACCTTATAACATGGGAAATAATTTTTTCCGTGCAAGAGGTAATATTTTGATGAAAATACACTGTATACATGCTAAAAAATATATTTTGTACAGGGGGTACCTTATAACATGGGAAATAATTTTTTCCGTGCAAGAGGTAATATTTTGATGAAAATACACTGTATACATGCTAAAAAATATATTTTGTACAGGGGGTACCTTATAACATGGGAAATAATTTTTTCCGTGCAAGAGGTAATATTTTGATGAAAATACACTGTATACATGCTAAAAAATATATTTTGTACAGGGGGTACCTTATAACATGGGAAATAATTTTTTCCGTGCAAGAGGTAATATTTTGATGAAAATACACTGTATACATGCTAAAAAATATATTTTGTACAGGGGGTACCTTATAACATGGGAAATAATTTTTTCCGTGCAAGAGGTAATATTTTGATGAAAATACACTGTATACATGCTAAAAAATATATTTTGTACAGGGGGTACCTTATAACATGGGAAATAATTTTTTCCGTGCAAGAGGTAATATTTTGATGAAAATACACTGTATACATGCTAAAAAATATATTTTGTACAGGGGGTACCTTATAACATGGGAAATAATTTTTTCCGTGCAAGAGGTAATATTTTGATGAAAATACACTGTATACATGCTAAAAAATATATTTTGTACAGGGGGTACCTTATAACATGGGAAATAATTTTTTCCGTGCAAGAGGTAATATTTTGATGAAAATACACTGTATACATGCTAAAAAATATATTTTGTACAGGGGGTACCTTATAACATGGGAAATAATTTTTTCCGTGCAAGAGGTAATATTTTGATGAAAATACACTGTATACATGCTAAAAAATATATTTTGTACAGGGGGTACCTTATAACATGGGAAATAATTTTTTCCGTGCAAGAGGTAATATTTTGATGAAAATACACTGTATACATGCTAAAAAATATATTTTGTACAGGGGGTACCTTATAACATGGGAAATAATTTTTTCCGTGCAAGAGGTAATATTTTGATGAAAATACACTGTATACATGCTAAAAAATATATTTTGTACAGGGGGTACCTTATAACATGGGAAATAATTTTTTCCGTGCAAGAGGTAATATTTTGATGAAAATACACTGTATACATGCTAAAAAATATATTTTGTACAGGGGGTACCTTATAACATGGGAAATAATTTTTTCCGTGCAAGAGGTAATATTTTGATGAAAATACACTGTATACATGCTAAAAAATATATTTTGTACAAGGGGTACCTTATAACATGGGAAATAATTTTTTCCGTGCAAGAGGTAATATTTTGATGAAAATACACTGTATACATGCTAAAAAATATATTTTGTACAGGGGGTACCTTATAACATGGGAAATAATTTTTTCCGTGCAAGAGGTAATATTTTGATGAAAATACACTGTATACATGCTAAAAAATATATTTTGTACAGGGGGTACCTTATAACATGGGAAATAATTTTTTCCGTGCAAGAGGTAATATTTTGATGAAAATACACTGTATACATGCTAAAAAATATATTTTGTACAGGGGGTACCTTATAACATGGGAAATAATTTTTTCCGTGCAAGAGGTAATATTTTGATGAAAATACACTGTATACATGCTAAAAAATATATTTTGTACAGGGGGTACCTTATAACATGGGAAATAATTTTTTCCGTGCAAGAGGTAATATTTTGATGAAAATACACTGTATACATGCTAAAAAATATATTTTGTACAGGGGGTACCTTATAACATGGGAAATAATTTTTTCCGTGCAAGAGGTAATATTTTGATGAAAATACACTGTATACATGCTAAAAAATATATTTTGTACAGGGGGTACCTTATAACATGGGAAATAATTTTTTCCGTGCAAGAGGTAATATTTTGATGAAAATACACTGTATACATGCTAAAAAATATATTTTGTACAGGGGGTACCTTATAACATGGGAAATAATTTTTTCCGTGCAAGAGGTAATATTTTGATGAAAATACACTGTATACATGCTAAAAAATATATTTTGTACAGGGGGTACCTTATAACATGGGAAATAATTTTTTCCGTGCAAGAGGTAATATTTTGATGAAAATACACTGTATACATGCTAAAAAATATATTTTGTACAGGGGGTACCTTATAACATGGGAAATAATTTTTTCCGTGCAAGAGGTAATATTTTGATGAAAATACACTGTATACATGCTAAAAAATATATTTTGTACAGGGGGTACCTTATAACATGGGAAATAATTTTTTCCGTGCAAGAGGTAATATTTTGATGAAAATACACTGTATACATGCTAAAAAATATATTTTGTACAGGGGGTACCTTATAACATGGGAAATAATTTTTTCCGTGCAAGAGGTAATATTTTGATGAAAATACACTGTATACATGCTAAAAAATATATTTTGTACAGGGGGTACCTTATAACATGGGAAATAATTTTTTCCGTGCAAGAGGTAATATTTTGATGAAAATACACTGTATACATGCTAAAAAATATATTTTGTACAGGGGGTACCTTATAACATGGGAAATAATTTTTTCCGTGCAAGAGGTAATATTTTGATGAAAATACACTGTATACATGCTAAAAAATATATTTTGTACAGGGGGTACCTTATAACATGGGAAATAATTTTTTCCGTGCAAGAGGTAATATTTTGATGAAAATACACTGTATACATGCTAAAAAATATATTTTGTACAGGGGGTACCTTATAACATGGGAAATAATTTTTTCCGTGCAAGAGGTAATATTTTGATGAAAATACACTGTATACATGCTAAAAAATATATTTTGTACAGGGGGTACCTTATAACATGGGAAATAATTTTTTCCGTGCAAGAGGTAATATTTTGATGAAAATACACTGTATACATGCTAAAAAATATATTTTGTACAGGGGGTACCTTATAACATGGGAAATAATTTTTTCCGTGCAAGAGGTAATATTTTGATGAAAATACACTGTATACATGCTAAAAAATATATTTTGTACAGGGGGTACCTTATAACATGGGAAATAATTTTTTCCGTGCAAGAGGTAATATTTTGATGAAAATACACTGTATACATGCTAAAAAATATATTTTGTACAGGGGGTACCTTATAACATGGGAAATAATTTTTTCCGTGCAAGAGGTAATATTTTGATGAAAATACACTGTATACATGCTAAAAAATATATTTTGTACAGGGGGTACCTTATAACATGGGAAATAATTTTTTCCGTGCAAGAGGTAATATTTTGATGAAAATACACTGTATACATGCTAAAAAATATATTTTGTACAGGGGGTACCTTATAACATGGGAAATAATTTTTTCCGTGCAAGAGGTAATATTTTGATGAAAATACACTGTATACATGCTAAAAAATATATTTTGTACAGGGGGTACCTTATAACATGGGAAATAATTTTTTCCGTGCAAGAGGTAATATTTTGATGAAAATACACTGTATACATGCTAAAAAATATATTTTGTACAGGGGGTACCTTATAACATGGGAAATAATTTTTTCCGTGCAAGAGGTAATATTTTGATGAAAATACACTGTATACATGCTAAAAAATATATTTTGTACAGGGGGTACCTTATAACATGGGAAATAATTTTTTCCGTGCAAGAGGTAATATTTTGATGAAAATACACTGTATACATGCTAAAAAATATATTTTGTACAGGGGGTACCTTATAACATGGGAAATAATTTTTTCCGTGCAAGAGGTAATATTTTGATGAAAATACACTGTATACATGCTAAAAAATATATTTTGTACAGGGGGTACCTTATAACATGGGAAATAATTTTTTCCGTGCAAGAGGTAATATTTTGATGAAAATACACTGTATACATGCTAAAAAATATATTTTGTACAGGGGGTACCTTATAACATGGGAAATAATTTTTTCCGTGCAAGAGGTAATATTTTGATGAAAATACACTGTATACATGCTAAAAAATATATTTTGTACAGGGGGTACCTTATAACATGGGAAATAATTTTTTCCGTGCAAGAGGTAATATTTTGATGAAAATACACTGTATACATGCTAAAAAATATATTTTGTACAGGGGGTACCTTATAACATGGGAAATAATTTTTTCCGTGCAAGAGGTAATATTTTGATGAAAATACACTGTATACATGCTAAAAAATATATTTTGTACAGGGGGTACCTTATAACATGGGAAATAATTTTTTCCGTGCAAGAGGTAATATTTTGATGAAAATACACTGTATACATGCTAAAAAATATATTTTGTACAGGGGGTACCTTATAACATGGGAAATAATTTTTTCCGTGCAAGAGGTAATATTTTGATGAAAATACACTGTATACATGCTAAAAAATATATTTTGTACAGGGGGTACCTTATAACATGGGAAATAATTTTTTCCGTGCAAGAGGTAATATTTTGATGAAAATACACTGTATACATGCTAAAAAATATATTTTGTACAGGGGGTACCTTATAACATGGGAAATAATTTTTTCCGTGCAAGAGGTAATATTTTGATGAAAATACACTGTATACATGCTAAAAAATATATTTTGTACAGGGGGTACCTTATAACATGGGAAATAATTTTTTCCGTGCAAGAGGTAATATTTTGATGAAAATACACTGTATACATGCTAAAAAATATATTTTGTACAGGGGGTACCTTATAACATGGGAAATAATTTTTTCCGTGCAAGAGGTAATATTTTGATGAAAATACACTGTATACATGCTAAAAAATATATTTTGTACAGGGGGTACCTTATAACATGGGAAATAATTTTTTCCGTGCAAGAGGTAATATTTTGATGAAAATACACTGTATACATGCTAAAAAATATATTTTGTACAGGGGGTACCTTATAACATGGGAAATAATTTTTTCCGTGCAAGAGGTAATATTTTGATGAAAATACACTGTATACATGCTAAAAAATATATTTTGTACAGGGGGTACCTTATAACATGGGAAATAATTTTTTCCGTGCAAGAGGTAATATTTTGATGAAAATACACTGTATACATGCTAAAAAATATATTTTGTACAGGGGGTACCTTATAACATGGGAAATAATTTTTTCCGTGCAAGAGGTAATATTTTGATGAAAATACACTGTATACATGCTAAAAAATATATTTTGTACAGGGGGTACCTTATAACATGGGAAATAATTTTTTCCGTGCAAGAGGTAATATTTTGATGAAAATACACTGTATACATGCTAAAAAATATATTTTGTACAGGGGGTACCTTATAACATGGGAAATAATTTTTTCCGTGCAAGAGGTAATATTTTGATGAAAATACACTGTATACATGCTAAAAAATATATTTTGTACAGGGGGTACCTTATAACATGGGAAATAATTTTTTCCGTGCAAGAGGTAATATTTTGATGAAAATACACTGTATACATGCTAAAAAATATATTTTGTACAGGGGGTACCTTATAACATGGGAAATAATTTTTTCCGTGCAAGAGGTAATATTTTGATGAAAATACACTGTATACATGCTAAAAAATATATTTTGTACAGGGGGTACCTTATAACATGGGAAATAATTTTTTCCGTGCAAGAGGTAATATTTTGATGAAAATACACTGTATACATGCTAAAAAATATATTTTGTACAGGGGGTACCTTATAACATGGGAAATAATTTTTTCCGTGCAAGAGGTAATATTTTGATGAAAATACACTGTATACATGCTAAAAAATATATTTTGTACAGGGGGTACCTTATAACATGGGAAATAATTTTTTCCGTGCAAGAGGTAATATTTTGATGAAAATACACTGTATACATGCTAAAAAATATATTTTGTACAGGGGGTACCTTATAACATGGGAAATAATTTTTTCCGTGCAAGAGGTAATATTTTGATGAAAATACACTGTATACATGCTAAAAAATATATTTTGTACAGGGGGTACCTTATAACATGGGAAATAATTTTTTCCGTGCAAGAGGTAATATTTTGATGAAAATACACTGTATACATGCTAAAAAATATATTTTGTACAGGGGGTACCTTATAACATGGGAAATAATTTTTTCCGTGCAAGAGGTAATATTTTGATGAAAATACACTGTATACATGCTAAAAAATATATTTTGTACAGGGGGTACCTTATAACATGGGAAATAATTTTTTCCGTGCAAGAGGTAATATTTTGATGAAAATACACTGTATACATGCTAAAAAATATATTTTGTACAGGGGGTACCTTATAACATGGGAAATAATTTTTTCCGTGCAAGAGGTAATATTTTGATGAAAATACACTGTATACATGCTAAAAAATATATTTTGTACAGGGGGTACCTTATAACATGGGAAATAATTTTTTCCGTGCAAGAGGTAATATTTTGATGAAAATACACTGTATACATGCTAAAAAATATATTTTGTACAGGGGGTACCTTATAACATGGGAAATAATTTTTTCCGTGCAAGAGGTAATATTTTGATGAAAATACACTGTATACATGCTAAAAAATATATTTTGTACAGGGGGTACCTTATAACATGGGAAATAATTTTTTCCGTGCAAGAGGTAATATTTTGATGAAAATACACTGTATACATGCTAAAAAATATATTTTGTACAGGGGGTACCTTATAACATGGGAAATAATTTTTTCCGTGCAAGAGGTAATATTTTGATGAAAATACACTGTATACATGCTAAAAAATATATTTTGTACAGGGGGTACCTTATAACATGGGAAATAATTTTTTCCGTGCAAGAGGTAATATTTTGATGAAAATACACTGTATACATGCTAAAAAATATATTTTGTACAGGGGGTACCTTATAACATGGGAAATAATTTTTTCCGTGCAAGAGGTAATATTTTGATGAAAATACACTGTATACATGCTAAAAAATATATTTTGTACAGGGGGTACCTTATAACATGGGAAATAATTTTTTCCGTGCAAGAGGTAATATTTTGATGAAAATACACTGTATACATGCTAAAAAATATATTTTGTACAGGGGGTACCTTATAACATGGGAAATAATTTTTTCCGTGCAAGAGGTAATATTTTGATGAAAATACACTGTATACATGCTAAAAAATATATTTTGTACAGGGGGTACCTTATAACATGGGAAATAATTTTTTCCGTGCAAGAGGTAATATTTTGATGAAAATACACTGTATACATGCTAAAAAATATATTTTGTACAGGGGGTACCTTATAACATGGGAAATAATTTTTTCCGTGCAAGAGGTAATATTTTGATGAAAATACACTGTATACATGCTAAAAAATATATTTTGTACAGGGGGTACCTTATAACATGGGAAATAATTTTTTCCGTGCAAGAGGTAATATTTTGATGAAAATACACTGTATACATGCTAAAAAATATATTTTGTACAGGGGGTACCTTATAACATGGGAAATAATTTTTTCCGTGCAAGAGGTAATATTTTGATGAAAATACACTGTATACATGCTAAAAAATATATTTTGTACAGGGGGTACCTTATAACATGGGAAATAATTTTTTCCGTGCAAGAGGTAATATTTTGATGAAAATACACTGTATACATGCTAAAAAATATATTTTGTACAGGGGGTACCTTATAACATGGGAAATAATTTTTTCCGTGCAAGAGGTAATATTTTGATGAAAATACACTGTATACATGCTAAAAAATATATTTTGTACAGGGGGTACCTTATAACATGGGAAATAATTTTTTCCGTGCAAGAGGTAATATTTTGATGAAAATACACTGTATACATGCTAAAAAATATATTTTGTACAGGGGGTACCTTATAACATGGGAAATAATTTTTTCCGTGCAAGAGGTAATATTTTGATGAAAATACACTGTATACATGCTAAAAAATATATTTTGTACAGGGGGTACCTTATAACATGGGAAATAATTTTTTCCGTGCAAGAGGTAATATTTTGATGAAAATACACTGTATACATGCTAAAAAATATATTTTGTACAGGGGGTACCTTATAACATGGGAAATAATTTTTTCCGTGCAAGAGGTAATATTTTGATGAAAATACACTGTATACATGCTAAAAAATATATTTTGTACAGGGGGTACCTTATAACATGGGAAATAATTTTTTCCGTGCAAGAGGTAATATTTTGATGAAAATACACTGTATACATGCTAAAAAATATATTTTGTACAGGGGGTACCTTATAACATGGGAAATAATTTTTTCCGTGCAAGAGGTAATATTTTGATGAAAATACACTGTATACATGCTAAAAAATATATTTTGTACAGGGGGTACCTTATAACATGGGAAATAATTTTTTCCGTGCAAGAGGTAATATTTTGATGAAAATACACTGTATACATGCTAAAAAATATATTTTGTACAGGGGGTACCTTATAACATGGGAAATAATTTTTTCCGTGCAAGAGGTAATATTTTGATGAAAATACACTGTATACATGCTAAAAAATATATTTTGTACAGGGGGTACCTTATAACATGGGAAATAATTTTTTCCGTGCAAGAGGTAATATTTTGATGAAAATACACTGTATACATGCTAAAAAATATATTTTGTACAGGGGGTACCTTATAACATGGGAAATAATTTTTTCCGTGCAAGAGGTAATATTTTGATGAAAATACACTGTATACATGCTAAAAAATATATTTTGTACAGGGGGTACCTTATAACATGGGAAATAATTTTTTCCGTGCAAGAGGTAATATTTTGATGAAAATACACTGTATACATGCTAAAAAATATATTTTGTACAGGGGGTACCTTATAACATGGGAAATAATTTTTTCCGTGCAAGAGGTAATATTTTGATGAAAATACACTGTATACATGCTAAAAAATATATTTTGTACAGGGGGTACCTTATAACATGGGAAATAATTTTTTCCGTGCAAGAGGTAATATTTTGATGAAAATACACTGTATACATGCTAAAAAATATATTTTGTACAGGGGGTACCTTATAACATGGGAAATAATTTTTTCCGTGCAAGAGGTAATATTTTGATGAAAATACACTGTATACATGCTAAAAAATATATTTTGTACAGGGGGTACCTTATAACATGGGAAATAATTTTTTCCGTGCAAGAGGTAATATTTTGATGAAAATACACTGTATACATGCTAAAAAATATATTTTGTACAGGGGGTACCTTATAACATGGGAAATAATTTTTTCCGTGCAAGAGGTAATATTTTGATGAAAATACACTGTATACATGCTAAAAAATATATTTTGTACAGGGGGTACCTTATAACATGGGAAATAATTTTTTCCGTGCAAGAGGTAATATTTTGATGAAAATACACTGTATACATGCTAAAAAATATATTTTGTACAGGGGGTACCTTATAACATGGGAAATAATTTTTTCCGTGCAAGAGGTAATATTTTGATGAAAATACACTGTATACATGCTAAAAAATATATTTTGTACAGGGGGTACCTTATAACATGGGAAATAATTTTTTCCGTGCAAGAGGTAATATTTTGATGAAAATACACTGTATACATGCTAAAAAATATATTTTGTACAGGGGGTACCTTATAACATGGGAAATAATTTTTTCCGTGCAAGAGGTAATATTTTGATGAAAATACACTGTATACATGCTA
Source organism: Ceriodaphnia dubia (assembly GCA_022539655.2). NCBI lineage: Eukaryota > Metazoa > Arthropoda > Branchiopoda > Diplostraca > Daphniidae > Ceriodaphnia > Ceriodaphnia dubia. Next base: position 2,080 of record JAKUCG020000059.1, on the reverse strand, counting down.
AAAAATATATTTTGTACAGGGGGTACCTTATAACATGGGAAATAATTTTTTCCGTGCAAGAGGTAATATTTTGATGAAAATACACTGTATACATGCTAAAAAATATATTTTGTACAGGGGGTACCTTATAACATGGGAAATAATTTTTTCCGTGCAAGAGGTAATATTTTGATGAAAATACACTGTATACATGCTAAAAAATATATTTTGTACAGGGGGTACCTTATAACATGGGAAATAATTTTTTCCGTGCAAGAGGTAATATTTTGATGAAAATACACTGTATACATGCTAAAAAATATATTTTGTACAGGGGGTACCTTATAACATGGGAAATAATTTTTTCCGTGCAAGAGGTAATATTTTGATGAAAATACACTGTATACATGCTAAAAAATATATTTTGTACAGGGGGTACCTTATAACATGGGAAATAATTTTTTCCGTGCAAGAGGTAATATTTTGATGAAAATACACTGTATACATGCTAAAAAATATATTTTGTACAGGGGGTACCTTATAACATGGGAAATAATTTTTTCCGTGCAAGAGGTAATATTTTGATGAAAATACACTGTATACATGCTAAAAAATATATTTTGTACAGGGGGTACCTTATAACATGGGAAATAATTTTTTCCGTGCAAGAGGTAATATTTTGATGAAAATACACTGTATACATGCTAAAAAATATATTTTGTACAGGGGGTACCTTATAACATGGGAAATAATTTTTTCCGTGCAAGAGGTAATATTTTGATGAAAATACACTGTATACATGCTAAAAAATATATTTTGTACAGGGGGTACCTTATAACATGGGAAATAATTTTTTCCGTGCAAGAGGTAATATTTTGATGAAAATACACTGTATACATGCTAAAAAATATATTTTGTACAGGGGGTACCTTATAACATGGGAAATAATTTTTTCCGTGCAAGAGGTAATATTTTGATGAAAATACACTGTATACATGCTAAAAAATATATTTTGTACAGGGGGTACCTTATAACATGGGAAATAATTTTTTCCGTGCAAGAGGTAATATTTTGATGAAAATACACTGTATACATGCTAAAAAATATATTTTGTACAGGGGGTACCTTATAACATGGGAAATAATTTTTTCCGTGCAAGAGGTAATATTTTGATGAAAATACACTGTATACATGCTAAAAAATATATTTTGTACAGGGGGTACCTTATAACATGGGAAATAATTTTTTCCGTGCAAGAGGTAATATTTTGATGAAAATACACTGTATACATGCTAAAAAATATATTTTGTACAGGGGGTACCTTATAACATGGGAAATAATTTTTTCCGTGCAAGAGGTAATATTTTGATGAAAATACACTGTATACATGCTAAAAAATATATTTTGTACAGGGGGTACCTTATAACATGGGAAATAATTTTTTCCGTGCAAGAGGTAATATTTTGATGAAAATACACTGTATACATGCTAAAAAATATATTTTGTACAGGGGGTACCTTATAACATGGGAAATAATTTTTTCCGTGCAAGAGGTAATATTTTGATGAAAATACACTGTATACATGCTAAAAAATATATTTTGTACAGGGGGTACCTTATAACATGGGAAATAATTTTTTCCGTGCAAGAGGTAATATTTTGATGAAAATACACTGTATACATGCTAAAAAATATATTTTGTACAGGGGGTACCTTATAACATGGGAAATAATTTTTTCCGTGCAAGAGGTAATATTTTGATGAAAATACACTGTATACATGCTAAAAAATATATTTTGTACAGGGGGTACCTTATAACATGGGAAATAATTTTTTCCGTGCAAGAGGTAATATTTTGATGAAAATACACTGTATACATGCTAAAAAATATATTTTGTACAGGGGGTACCTTATAACATGGGAAATAATTTTTTCCGTGCAAGAGGTAATATTTTGATGAAAATACACTGTATACATGAGCTAAAAAATATATTTTGTACAGGGGGTACCTTATAACATGGGAAATAATTTTTTCCGTGCAAGAGGTAATATTTTGATGAAAATACACTGTATACATGCTAAAAATATATTTTGTACAGGG
>JAKUCG020000058.1:0-33284 GCA_022539655.2 Ceriodaphnia dubia | reverse complement strand
CAATATCAGGCCAGCCAGGACGAAGCCCTTCGTGTATGATCCAGAAACGGCGGGCATACTACTACTACTATACCACCAGTCTCTTTCTCTCTCTTTAGGAATAGAAAGAAGAAAATCACCGGGGAATGACGGAGGCTCGTCAAAACTCCGGCATCAAGTCAAAAAGAGTTTCTCAATGAAACAGCGGCGGCGGCCGAATCCCCGCGTGCATCAACTCTCTTTCTCTTTCTTCTTCTTTTATGGCCGTCTTCTTCTTCTTTTCTTAACCAGCTACCGCCCTTCTTCTTCTTCTTTGGACGTCTTTTGGTCCGATACGCACGCCGACTCGGCGAGTGCCACCCCGTGTGTGCGTGTTTGCAATGTCGAGCTGTCACTTCCAGGATATGAAATCTCCTCTCTTCTCCTCCTCACGCATGGCCGCGCTTTTTTCGGGTTGGGCCGGCAGAAGAAGAAAATAAAGAAGAGAGGGAACTGAATGATCAAAAGATCTCTTCCGTTTTTCGATTCCACCGCAATGCCGGCCCAGGCAGCCGTTCAAGCATCTGGCGTGTAGCATCAGCAAGCGGAGCGACTGGCTCTTAACTTTTTATAGCGTCTCCATCAAGTCATTATCTCGCCTACTCTCTCTTTCTCTCTCGTTCGCGCACACAGTCAGTCCGTGCTGGCTCCCTGCATGTTTTGTCATCCTCGCTCCGTAGTAGTAGTGCCGGCCCATCATTTCGGTATTTTCTCATGCGCGCCCAGTGGATGATCATTTATACAAGGAGAGAGCGTGGGCTGGGACGCCGAACATGTGTATTGCCTTTTCGACCGAGACAGCTGCTCTCGGCCCGGCTCAAACAATCAATCCGGGTCGACGGATCCATCGTTGGTGGCGTCGCCATGAAAGATGTTACAGATCAACAACAAAAAAAGAAGAAGGACGTCGTCGTCGTCGTCGGTCTAAAAAGATGAGCCCGTTACAATTTGCATCACCATCTCTCGTGTCATGGACCAGAAAAAAAAATCCCAGAAAATGGTATATCTTTTCTTCTTTTAGAGATCGGACGTGACTGGCTCTTGCTTTATTCGCTTCGACTCGGGTTCTTCTTGGTCGGCGGCGGCGGAAGCGGCTTCTACCGTCGCTGGCTGTTTGTTAGTGCCGCTTCGTTGAGCGAGGACTGAAACGAGGCCGACATGTCCATCTTGGTGATCTCTCTAAGGGCCATGGTAGCGTAAGCGGCAGAAGGCAAGTTGAATTCCAGAATGATTCCGAGGTAAGCGCCACCTAAGTCAAAGGAGAGAAACAAAAACAAAGAAAAAAAACTGTAGACTATATAGAGTTGAGGTGGCGGAGAATCATCGGCCAGCCAAATTGCTCTTTATCGTCGTCAGTCGTCGTACTACAACACTGACTAATATAATCCATCGACAAGATCATTTCAGTCGGTCGACTGGGCCGGCCTCTAATGCGTATAGACGGACTGCTAAGATACGAGGCAACTTGGGACGTCAATTCCATCCGCGTACTAATGAACTGGACAGCAAGGAGACAACAAATGGGATTGGCCAGAATGAATCTTGACAATCCCGTCCATCTCCCGTCCGTCTCTGCTCCTGCACCTTGAATTCCTCTTTAACTCGCTCGTAAACTGTGTCCCATCTACGCGACATTCATAGTCGACGTCCAATGATTTTCGTCTGCAAACCGACGACGACGGCCGTCCGCTCCTGCGCAACGACCAAACTTCTTCTTCTCTCTTGTCGTCGCTTCAATATCCGCCCGGCAGCAGCAGCCGTCAACAAGCCCGGCGCGGACAGACACGCCATAACGGAGAACGGGGGGGGGACCCCAAACAAGGCCGCCGCCGCTCTCCCTTCCTCATTGGCCACCGACGTTGATTTCCTCCCGCGCTGACAGCAACGATGACAACAACAGCAGCAGCAGCAGCAGCAACAACAAGAGGGAGTACACGGCCATTCATAATGCCCCGGCGCAATCATCCGCACAAAAGGTTTCCCAGCCAACGCTAAAACCTACTACCCGGCTACCAAAAGTATTGATTTCCACAAACCAGCGAAAAAAAGGAAAAATTCAGAAAAGATGGGGGAAAAACTTCTCTCTCGCTCTCACTCACCATCACGCCTAGTACTAGTGTACATAAATATTGCCGAAATGTAAGAGCACCACTTTGAATAGAGAAGGCCAGAGAGAAAAAAAAAAAAGGGTTGGTGGAAAAAAAAGATAGAAAAATCCCGTTGGTGAACTGTCGCGATCAATGCATCCTCCTCCGCTTCTCACTATCTCTCTAGCAGCCCATCTTCTTCATTCTTTATGACTTTCTCTTTCTTAACTGCAGCTCCTCTTTTCGTCCGTCCCCTCGTCTCCCCCCTCAAAATCGAGTTGATGCGTTCTAAGCAAGAGAAAATAATAATTCAACGCATGAACGGTAGAGACCTGCCACTCTGACTAGCTGAGCGGGTTTCCCGGGCCGCTCTCTCTGCCAGCTTCCATCCCGAAAACACCCCAAACGGGATCACCGACCCGGGAGACAGAGCTGGTTCGAAATCAATTCACGGGCGCTTCCAACGAAACGCAGCAAGCAGCACGAGGCAGCAGCAGTAAAGCAAGTGAAGGAAATTTCATACTCCGGTGAGAGAAAGAAGGAAGAGATTATTAAACCTCGTAGAGAGAGAAGCTACGAGGAGTGTAGCGGGTAAAGTGCTCGAGAAGAGAAAAAGGAAGTTGAAGAAAGGAGGAGGGCTGGCGGTGGAAAACGTAAACAGAGAACTCGGTCGATCCATCAACTCGAGAGATGAAAAAAAAAAACCTGAATAAAACTCGAGAAAAAGAGGAGAAAACCTAAAGTTAAATCCATAATTTTTCTCAAGTTCGCAGGAAGCTAGCAAGCAGGAGCATCGATAACAACAGTTAGGCCTATTTTATGCTTTTAAAAGAGAAAGGGAGGAGGGAAAATGGTTCCCAGATGGATGTGAACGCTCCCTTTCGTCACGTTACGGCAACAAAAATAAACAAAGGAAAAGCAATGCAACATAACCCCATTGATCCAGGGGATGATACCTTCCACAACAGCAGGAGGGAGCTGGGTATTTTCTAGTCGATCCCAGTCAGAAGGGATCAGGTTCAACGTGGGATTATCGTAACGTACGAATTTCCATTTCACGTCCGACGGCTTTGACATCACCAGTCGATACGCTCCGCCAAGATTGTACGTTCTGTCGAGAGACAATGGGAACCAAAAATAAGTTGCCACATTTCTTTTTTAGGACGGAATAAAGCGGAAATCAATCAATGAATGCGAAGAATATACTTGACAGATCTCTTGAAATCCATTTCTGATAGGCCATCTACCGCCAAGAGCTCTGTGTACCAGCCGGCAACTTCGTTTGATGGATAGCTGATGTCGTAGCCCGGAAGTGGTAGGAGAACGTCATTAATCGTATACTTGTCGATATTGCTTTCGTCGACAAAGATGACTTTCCGCTGATTCCGTTGTACTTTTCTTTTTATTCTTTTTGGCGCCGTCTCCTTCCATTTCGATGGCTTTTTCGCTTTCTGCCTCTTCCTGCTGCGACTCGTCTTTGTCGATTTCCGTTTGGAGCTCAGAGTCGTCTCCCTCGTCGCCCGGAGCGTACACCAAATCACCGACAATCGGCTTGAAACCAAACTTGGCAAGACGCTTGGAAACGACAGTATTCCAAAGGAAACTTTGATAGGCATGAATATAAGTGAGTCGCAGGTTACGCGGAATCTGCTCGAAAAAGAATAGAGACGTATGACATTTAAAAGAGATTACATTGAACTTTTATGTTGTACGTACGGAATTCAGGGCGCCAACGAGATCTTGGCCAAATTTTTTCAGATTTAGCAAGAGTTGGCCTTCAATTGTATTGAGGCTGCGCTTGATGTGATTGAAAGCCTTGAAAGCATCTTTCGATGATCTATATTCGATACGAGCCTGGATGAGATCGAAATCGTGCTGATATTTCCCAGTCAACTCGGGTGGCTCTAGAATTAAATCGATTGCCTGCGAGGAAAAGCGAGATGTTGTGAATAGGTAAACCCGGACATAAGGAAAATCAGCTCTTACTTCCTGCCATCGTCCTAATAACAGCTGCCTGCCGATGTAGTGGGTGGGCACGTGCCGCGTTCCAAAGCGCTGAGCTCCATAATAATTGATGAATCCATTTCCCTTCAAAGACTCGAGGTTTGCTGTGATCTGACCCTCATCACCGACGACATTCCGGAGTGCGATGACGAAACGATTGCCCTAGGGATTAGGAATAAATATTTATCAATGAATTGGGCAAAAATTATTTTCAACTCACCTTTAAATGACCAAGCTCGAGCGGTTTGTCAATAAAGGTAAAGTTTCCTACAGCCATCTTAGAGTCACTTTTCATACTGTTGTATAACTTTTGAGGATCTAAATTCTTCACAGTCACAAGCTGACTAGTTATTCCTCTTTTATCTTTAGTTCCGGCGGTCATAAAGTTGGAAGCATTGATCCTGAAAAGGTAATCATTATTCAAAAAATGAGAAAACAACGTATTTCATCGAAATGAAATGAATTATTACCGACATCTTCGAGCCACAGCAGAAATTGCTTCCATTGTGCTCAAATTTTCCTTGTACAATACAAACTGAGTATATGGAGTCGTGATGCGAACACAGCGACCATTTCGGTCGTTTTGTTTTTTTGTTTTATCAAATTTGAAAATTTTCATAACAGTTCTGTTGTCAACTTGTTCCGAGTTGCTAGTAATGTTGTCAAATTGTGATCTCACAGCTTTGTGAATACTTTGCCTATCTGCCTTACTCTTTTCTGTTACATCAATTTCTACTGTTTTCGGTTCCTCACTCTTAATCATTTCTTCAAGACTGCTCCATTGCTCAGCAGTCAAGACAGCAAGTTTTTGTTCTTCCGTTAAAAGTACTTTAGGTTCCTCATAAGCAGGAACACTCTGATCTGTTAAATGAACAACTGTTCCATCCATACTGATCTCGTACACATGGAAATCAGAGTAACGTTGCTTCAGAATGGCAGAGAAACCATCTCCCTGAAAGACATATTCAGTTATGCCAATATCAAGTTCTGTTTGAGGTTCTTTTTTTCTTGTTTGATATCCTTAACACAGGTAGTAGTGACAAATGGTAGGTTTCTCTTTCTTCCTTCGTGTTTTACTGTGCTCTTCTTTTTGTCTTCGTGTTTTACTGTACTCATCTTTTTGTCTTCTTGTTTTACTGTGCAGACCTTTTTTCTTCATGTTTTACTGTGCTCTTCATTTTTCTTCTTGTTCTTGCTGTTTCTTCATGTTGTACTTTGCCATTGCTTCAAGAACATTAATTTTTTCTTCATTGATATGGTTTTGGCTTCAGTCACACTCTCACAGTCTTCTTCTTCCATTTTTACAGATGACATCATGACAACTAGTATTAATTACTCTTATTTCGGCAGTAAATCAGCGTATGCGATTTTGATTATCGGACCACGTGTTGACTCCAGGGGCAACCGAGAAACCAGAGGAAAGTAGCTAATAGTTAATGGAGTTATTCAAAGAATAATGATAACATTCGAAATAATTAAAATAACAACTTAACGGAAATTTAACCACAAAAACTTTTATAACAAATTTGAAGCAGGATTCATTTGTCATGCAGTGTTTTCGGCACATCAAATGTACACACATCAGTCCGACACTGTTGCCGCTTTGAGTTGTTCAGAAAGACACGTGCTCCCTTAATAAATAGCAGACAAAATATCTCAAACTTCTCTACTTGTTTGAGAATTTACTATGGCCGAAGCCGGGGAAAAGTCAATTTGTTATGATATTCTACAATTTCAAGTATGAATTTTGACTCATGTTTATTCTCTAATTTTATTGAATAAGCAAGTCTTCATGTAATAAATTAAAAAGGTTTGCATGTTTTTTTTTTTTTTAACTGGGGCCCCTTCAATTTTGATGGTTGAAGCACTGTTATGTCATCTCAATTATCTTGTCATAAAAAACACAGTATTCAAATTTATTCATTTTTGGCCTATATAATAAGTAACTATGCTTTAATTATTACATTATACAGCATTCAAGAAATTTACCACTGCTAAAATATGGTTTCATTGTACAGGAAACCCTCAGAAAGATGAGGCTGCTGGACGACAAAATTATTTACACATTCAACACTTCTATGCCCACAGACTCTTTCAAAGGACAATATAATGAAACTGCCACCTGCAAAAGTTTGTATGACCAGGTAATCATAGGATGTCTTGAAATAAGTGTGAAGCCAAACCAAAGCTTTTCATTTCCTCTAGCAGAACATGCTAATGAGCGTAACACTTGCAGGCTTTTTGTAACACTTTCACATGTTTATTGCTCAATTTAGCTCTCTGTCTTAAATACTTTTTAATTACAGTGTTTAGGATAGAATGACACTATTTAGTTTAAGTCTCAACAGTAGGACTTTGTAAATATTTATAAATGTTTTCATTTTTTTTACACAGTTTGATTAATATTCTATAATTTTCTCCTTTCTTTAGTTACAAACCAACTATACAAGTAGAGAGCAAAGCATTAAACAATGCATCGACGTCTTGGCGAGTGAGGTCCGCTCACTTAAACAGGAAAAGGACTCGCGGCCCGACAACATTCAATTGCTCAAGATTTTGCGAAGGGAGCAGACTTCCCTTCGCCTTCTTCAAACCGAGCTTGGAGTAGAGGAAGTAATCAAGGAAAGGACAATGAAAGTGTTCAACGAACATTGCCGCGACTACTATAAGCCTCCCGAAGCTTCATAGATTTAGAGAAACAATAAAAAATTTTCAGTTAGTCCAATAAAGTTGTTTCGTATTAAAACGATGCGAAGAATTAATCTTCTTGTCGTGTCTAGATGTTCAATGTTACTTCGGATTTGAGGAGTCTTCCATTCAAAGTCTAGTGCATAGTTTGCGCCCCCGTATTTACGGAGGATAGTTCGTTTCGGAAATCATCTTTTGCCCTAAATTTCCAAGAATCCTCATTCGTCCTGAATGGATAGTCCCGGTTGGACTGGCAAAGTGATATCTCTTGGTAACATCGCGAAAGGTTCTTGTTTGTTGAGCTCATTACATGTTTTCCCTATCGCAACGCTCAAATTTCTCAGAAAACGATACACATCTGCGACGCAGCCGCTGTTTCGGGCGTTAACACAATCCTCCGTGAACGCATTGCGAACCGAATCGAATGTATTCTTTATTTATTCTACCAAAAAAAAAATGAAAAGTAGAGATTTTTTTCGCTTTTCAATATCTCATCTGTATTTAAAATACATCACAACACGCCTCATTTTTCGGACAGATTTCAAATACGTTTCATAAGAGCTCCACATCATCGGTAATACCCAATAACAATCATTATAAAACGTTGAATATTAAGGCAGGAGTTGAAACGGCTAAATCTACTTGAAAGAGTAACACGCTATCAAAGCCGGGACACAACATTTGGTTCCATGCCCGGACTTTTCACAATTTTTTTTTCAGCATTTTTGACTTTTTTTTTGTTTTGTTTTGCTTATGGACATAATATATAAATCACAATTTTGGAGACCGCTTTAGTCAAGGGGGTCGTATTTGTGGGCCTCGTTGTATCGTCTGTGCCATTCAGCGTTGTAATCGTTGATGTTTTCCCCTCGGTGAACGGCATTCTTTCCACTGAGTACCATGACGAAGGAACCAACGACTGTGATGCCGGCAATAATCAAGTTGACCCGAATCCGGAAATGATTGCGGGCTCTTTCCATAGTGTCTCGTCTGTTTTCAATCAAGAACAAGAGAGGAAAAAAATGACGTCAACAACCCGTTACTAATCTGAAAACACGAGTCGAGTCCACTTACGAGACGAGGTTAGGAACATCGTTGGTCTTCTTGAATTGGCCACTCCACACCAGAAGCTTCTGTTCGAAGGGGCTGACTTTGTGACTAATTTGACCTGTCATCGTAAAAAACAAGAGATAAAATAAACATTGCCGTACTAAATAAAATAAAAACAGGTTTCAAAAGGTGCGCATCTTACCGAGAGTTGAGACCGGGGAGACATATCTGGTGGAGTCGACAGCGCTCGACATCAAGCGCTTAGCAACAATGCTCTTGAAAATTTTGGATGCCATCTTATAACCTGGAGTTGAGAAGAAAAAGGTAAAAGAAAAGTGTGTAAATAAGCGCACGATCCAAGTAATCACTGATGTCTTGTTGAATTGCGATGGGGTTGAAATTATTCAAGTACCTTTGTATTCTCTTTGTGGAAATAATAGATTGCTTAGGGATGCTTAGCATAGAGATGCTAGTCGTTTCTTGGTTGAAGACTGGATTGATTCGAATGAGCGAGGGGGGCTCCCTTTTATACGTCCGCGCTCGCTATGTTGAGAATGGTGGTGGAGGTGGCGGGGGGACGGGCCACATGGACGGCGAAGAAGGAAGCAAAACAGAAAGTCCCAAACATGGGCGAGCTCAGCTGTGTACGTACGCGGGCCGTCAACAAAAGGACAAAAAAACTCACGGAGCCGGAGAGAAGGGAAGCGAAGGCGGGGCGAAAGAGACTCGGTTTGATCACGTACGCCACTCTCTGCTCCATGAGTCGTCGTCCACGCCATGTGCTCCGGCGTCGTTCGCATTGGAAACGCGCGTTCCCATATTATCTCATACTACCCGTACGTAATAGCGAAAAATGTCTACGTGCCGGCCGCGCGGAACCTTGCCGGAAGATAGACCAAAACATTGTGTCATCAGAAATATAGGTTGTCCGAGATAAAACCAAATTTACTGAAAGTCAACAGCTCGAGGACGCGTTTCAGCCTTTGAATCGGGTGGACAAATAAAACGGGAAAAAGGCCGTCTTCTTCCACCCTTAAGAGCACGCTTTCAATTCAAGGCTGATCAATGTTTCCGAATATCCTCTAAAATTTCCTTCCTCTTCCTTATTCTCCCTCAAATTTTTCCATTCGACCGAGCTAGGCATCAAAGATGTTTATGTTAGAAGACGGACGCGTCTGGCGCCCCATAACAAAGGGATTCTTTCAATTAAAAGTTGTACTAGGCCTAGGTGTTGTGCGCACCCCGCACCCGCACGTGAATAGTTAGGGGGATCGATAACCTTTGCTGTGTCTGACCTACATTAGAGATAGTTTAGATGCACCTTGGCGGTTGATTTAAGCAGCGTTTTTTTAAAATAAATTAATGTCGAATAAAGGAACTGCGCATCGCGTAAAAATTCGAGCGCAAACAGAACGCACAGGTGTTTATGCCGATTATTGATTGTAACCTCCACGTCGTCGGTTATTTACATGACCAAAATTTGACATGAGAAAAATAAGGGCGTTGGAGAGTCATTTCTTTTTTCTCCTGATGTGGCCTTCTGTGGATGGGAGCAGGTTTGTAATAAGAGAATCTCTCCCGAAAGGTTTTCGTTGTTTATTTCGGTCGATGTTGTTGTTGTTGTTTTCGCCGGGACCGGGCGCCACGCTATCGCCATGCGAACCTGTTTTTTTTGTTTACGTCCCGCAGTTCGCTGATTCTCGAAGAGCCCTCAGGCGGCGGGAAAAACCTCACGTGCACCACAAACGTGCATGTTTTGATGGGGCCGGCAACTGCGCAGCCGGTTTCTCATATGCGCGGAACGAACCCACCGAACTCCCGCCAGACAACCACTTTGCCCGACAACAGTCTTTTTTATTTTTTATTTTTTTTCCTCCCGTCTCTCCCATCTATAGTTTTCAGAAATGTTTGATATAAAGAAAAAAAAAAGGAAAAAGAGGATCAAATTGTCTGAGTAAAGCAACAAAATAAAAACGAAGTGAAGGACAAACGAAGAGCGAACGGGTTTGGCCTCGACCGCAGGGGGAACTCCGGGAGGAACACCGCAGCAGTCGAGAGAGAGAGAGAAAGAGGGGCCGTCTCGTCGTGAAGAATGGAAACTGGAAACGAGTTTCCGATGGTCTACGTGGTTGGAAGAACGTGGGCCATGGCAACAGCACAAGTGCGTTGCGCTGCCCTTTCGACCAAAACAAACGAGAGAGAGACGAATTCATCCACTGCTTCACCCACCAGCTTTCATCCGCCTCTTTTCTTTTGCTCCGTCTTTTCTACACATTGGCCTATGCGCGTCTCAGTGGACGTGGGGCATGGTCGGAGACGGAAAAACGCTAGTCGTCTTCTTACGTTCCCCTTAGTCATCACAGCAGCATCGTGTCGTTACCAAAGCCGAAACAATGTCACTCTCGCGTCCTACCCTAAGTTATAGTACGATAAGATTAAAAAACATCTGGCATTTTCTCTCTCTGTCTATGTCTCCCTCTCTCTTTTTGTCGAAAGCCTAGTATGCTAGTATATATTCGTGTCGGAGGGAAAAACCGCCGTTTCCACCGCCTCCTACTACCCCACTACTACTACACCCCATAGGCCTCCAGCCGAGGATATTTTTGAATTTTTCTGTAAGTCATTTTAAACGACCTACTTCTTCTCTCTCTCTCTGTGTGGTATTCGTTTTTTTAATAAGGCAACGGCCGAGAGGGAGAAAATAGATGGGGAGAGTCCTAGCGGGTTGGCTAGGTCTAGGTTCGGTTATAAGCCCTGAATCACGAGGCGGACCCCATTATTTCTCCCTTCTCCTTCTGTTTATTTTTTTAAAAGAAACTTGTGCACACTGTCCGTCAGGAATAAGGCCGTGTTAAAAATACAGAAAATTTTCGAAAAGTTGAGTTGGAAGAGTATCAAGAAGTTCATTATTCACCGGGCGACATTTCTAAGCCTGTCGCGAGATGCCAAAGGTTCTTCAACCTGCACCTGCTGATGCGCGTGCTGCGACGTCTCCTCATAGCAACAGTTCGACAACACGTTGCGTGAATATCAAAGAACTTGTTTCCCCTTCGAAAGTTTTGTCATATACGGAAAATGTGTGATGTTTCTCTCCGTCTCTAACTGACAACGAGCCTACAGTACTAGTTAGCGGAGAGAGTTTAGCTACATATCACGCGCCTGTGTCAACAAAAACATCATCGCCCCACAAGGGTCAAAACGCTTTATTCAAGTTTTCTCCCGTTTCCCTCTCGTTAGTATATTTGACGTTGTTGGGTTCTTATCTCTTATATCCTGGCGCAGCGGCAGGAAATAGTTTTTTGTTCCTTTTTGATTGTTACGGCGTGCCGTTGCGTGGCTATATGCTGTTGGTATTAACAAACTTTGGAACCAGCATTCGAGAGTCGATATTCGTTTTTTTTTTCGATGAAAACCCGACCGTTTTACGACATTTGTAACACGATATTTTCATTCAAAAAAAGGACTTTTGTTTTATTCGACAAGTCGGTCAAAACGAGGTTTTCTTTTTTATTAGTGTCCGTCTGCGATATGGCCGGATCTTGGACTTAGCGACAAGAGTTGTCTGAGGGGCGAAAGGATTGTTTTGTACAGCAAATTTATGGCGCATCGCACTCGCACAAAGGGATTGTTTTTATTACTTTTCTCCTTGCGCTACAAGAGGGGTCGTCGTCACGGCACTTGGCTCCACTGACGCAAGGACAGCTAAGGTAACCGTCGTGTTTTTAGTTTAGAAAAAAAAGAGACGGCTCGACGGATATGGTTTCCTCCGCCAGGTAACACAACGAACGATAATACCAATCCCAAAATGAACATCCATTAAAGCGCTATATTGTTTCTAAAAAGGTTTCTCCGGGGAATATAAGAATAGATTAGGTTCGATAGTCGCCTGCGTCCTTCGCGCCGCTTGCCGTAGAGTCCTTTATACGCACATTCTAAACATATGTTAATGCATCAGACGGTCAACAGCAGGCTTGCACAGTTGTTCTCCGGTCTGGGCCGAAACAGGCTTGACATCCCCATAAAAGGAAACTCCCCTACAACTGTCTCCATCAACCCCAGAAAAAATCTGGAAAAACGAGGGCAGGATATCCACCAAGTGTAAAGGAGAAATTTAAGAATAAAAAAAGAAGTCAAGGGGAGAAAAATGTTGTCCTGTCGTCGATAACTATCGACACAGTAAAAAACAGAAAGTCATTCTGTTTTATAGGGAACGGAATCTACGGAGCAGGGAGAAATATGTGTATAGTGAAAGTATAAAGTGGGTGCCATCGTCTGGAGAGGTGTCGGCCTCATAACTACCGAGGAACATATTCAGATATGTGAGACTCAAAAAGCCCTTGGGTAAAAGAAAAAGAGCTGAGCCGGCACTACACGCTACGCAACTGCGCAGTTACTACGAGTTGTTGTTGTTTACCATTGGTCGGCCCGCCGACGGCCTCGAAGAGTATTCAGTGACTTTCTTCTACGGTCCTCATCATCTCTGTTGCCGTCTACCTGGCGGCAAAGTCATGCTGAGGCATCTAGTGGCGATGAAGGCGTCATATAGCCATTTCGCATGCTCACGACTTGTAAGGCAGGTCCTGGTTGGCAATGGGTAGATTTCAGGTCGACGTCCGCCGCTGTGGCGTTTCTCATTAATTTTATTTGTTTCTCAACTGTTGAAGATTTAAGTCCAATAAGAAATGAAGAACCGCCCGGTGCGGTTAGCAACTAATACGAGTGGCTTTCTGGCGGGACAAATGACGACCGTCGTCAGTCGTCTATACTACTCGATACGAAAACAAATGTCCCACCCATCTAGAATTGCCATACGATACTCCAGAAATGGAGTGTATAAGTTGTTGTTTTTTCCTTCGCTGCCGGCCAGAACCACTCCCGGCCACTGCAGACACAGTGCTGCGTCCAAGTGGTGGCACTCGCTGATGCATCAGTGGTGGCCTCGGTACAAAAACTTGTTTATCCTCTTCTACATGTTGATAATGTTGAGCAAGCATTCATGGCTGGATGCCGGCGTGGCTCCAAATCCGAACTGTCGGAATGCGCGAGAACACATCGAGTCAGATATACATAACCAAACGGACAAATAAAACCATAAAAACGGGCGAAATATGTTCCGATAGTACTAGCCGGTTGGCGGTTGGCAACTCTATGGCGTTTGTTTCTCTTAGTAACCACTTGGTACCAAGACGAAGGCACGTAGATTCTACGAAACGGCCACTTGCAAGATTTGCGCAATCTCAATAACGGCGAGCGCGAAAAGTCCGTTTTTTTACGATCGAATCCATCAGCTAGATGAAATCTGAACTTGTCTTTATTATTGCAAAAACAACATCCTAATCCTGGGTTTGATTTAACCAGTAAACAAATCAAGCGAAACCATCTCCGGGGCATCTTGCAAAATGACCCTGTGATAGAGAAAATGTTGGCAACGGATCAATCTCATCTGTTTTTTTGGCAAAATTTCGCCTGCAGGTATCCGTTGGAAAGTTCTTTTTGGCCCCACATTAAAACTAATCGGATAGAAACATCTCGTGACCGAGACTCTGCGAGACTCGATATAGTCAACAACAACTGCGTGAATGATACAATGTCCCGAAAATTTCACGATGACAGTGTCATCTGGCAGCCGAAAAAGATTCGTCGTCGCGGGACGTCGGCATTCAAATAACCCAAACATAATCAAATAAAAAAAACCTTCTGGCAAGAAACGATTTAACACCTCCTCAGTTATACCTGGAGGACAATAGTTGTTGTTTTGCGGAATGGGAAAAAAAAGGAGAACAAACTCGTCGTGAACAATACGCGGAGAGACAACAAAAACGGTGGGACAATCAAATCAAGTGCCAAAAGCGAAAGCTTTGTTGGTTGTCTAGGAACACCAAAAAATTGAAAGTAGGCCACTTCAAAGAGTTCAACCACCTTTTCTAATTTTGTTGTTCACATTTTACCTAGGTAGTAGGTAGCTCGTTTCTCTATTCGCTACCCTCATTTCCAGCGAGCATGCTCCGGAGACGTGCTAGTATTTATATTTAACGACATGGAAATAGTCGAGACCCTTTTCGAGAAAGAAAAAAAAAAGGGAAGTTAATTGCGATGCACAGAGTCGCTGTCGAATTCTTTCAAGTATGCAAACTTGAAATTCGAACATGTACAAGCGCACGTCGTTTGAAATACGATCATGTAGATTAAGATTACATACTAGTTAAGAGTTTAAGTCCGACCTCGGACCTTTGTGGCATTATAAAAAATCGAGTGGACTCTGGACAGTGGGTTGAACGGTTGACCATTAAAAGATTTCGGACGTCAACACGACCCCCTTGTTTGATCTGCAAATCGGGATAAGCTGTTACTGATGGTGGGATGAAGTCGTGAAGTATATAGGAGCCATCATTTCAAAAACAAAATTCGCGAGAGGGCGAGTTCAAAGAACGATGATTTCAACCAAAAAAGACCTTATTCCCCAGCGTCGCCGGCGGTCAACACTCAGAGAAATCGACCTCAATCTTTTGTCGGTGAAAACTAACGTTAGTACATATATATATTGTGTATGTATAAGTCTCGAGTGCCATTCCACCTCTTTTAAGCATGCTTGAAAATTGAAATCACCTTGACTTTTGTTTGAATAGAGCCAAAGAAAAAGAGGTGGTGAAATTCGGATGAAAAATCACGTAGGCATCGACTTCTAATTGTCTATTGCCTCAATGCCACAAGAAAAACCCAAATCAAACTCGTCGATTATTACTTAACATTATCTCAATAAAAACCGGCTTTCTCTCTCTCTAGCGCAGCTGTCAGAGCGAGTCGGCCGGGTGAGAGCGCGTGTTTCCAGTCATGAACGATCCAGATGAAATAACTGATTCGTATTAATATCTTTTGGACTGACACAATCTAGTTCAACATCCTGTCATGTTGCACACAGCAAAGAGGATATACAACTCTCATGGTCGTGGCCAACATACCAAGAAATCAAGGGCGCAAGCCCTCGTGATTTCTAAATAAATAAACGCGTGATGGGGATCTCAAGGGGGATCTGTCGATCAATTTTGATTGAATTATCTGGCCAACTGTCGGTCCGTGACCCAAGTAACTATAGGATGAAACTTGTAATATATGCAGCGTGTATTGAAATATTGAAACAAGTACACTGTACTGTGACAAAGAGATAAAATCAAATAAAAATGATGGCTCAGATTATGATTATGATTGTTTGATACTGTAGTATAGTATATAAGAAGCCGGGGATCCTATTTGAACTTTTTGGAAAAATCTTAATGACATTTTGTTCCCAGACAATTTGATCGAGGTATAAAGAAGTGCATCCTTTGAGGAGTTTTTAACGCTGTGTTATTCACAAAATCAATAGACAATCTTGCGCTATCAACAAATGTAATATCTTTTGAGATTGGAAGGTTAAAAAAAAGCGAAGACACTGGTAGTTTAACTGAAGCTCTGTCGACGTGACCAAGTGTCCATCAGATTAGAGACTGTCTGGGAGCGTCGCTTTTTCCATTCCAAATTGATCCGGGTTCTTTCCAGCGCTTGCTGGACGGAACGTGTTGCCGTGCCCAGATCACCTTTACCTCCTTCGCTTAGTGTCACCAGCTGTAACCGGGGGGAAAAGAGGGGCGTTTAGAATACTTGAAAACACCTCTTCTTCTTTTTTATCAAGCAACAACCAATTCATCTTACGTTCTTTAGATGTGTTTCATTGTCAAGCGTTTGTGATACCGAATCCACCAATCGTCCAAGAACAGAAAGACTCGGGAAACTGGATGTGAATCAAGTTGGACTTTGATTAACACTATCCCCAAAACATTGTTTTCCAATAAATATTCAGCTTAACTTACGCTTTGACCATTTGGTCCCAGTTTTGCAGCATAAATTCGAACACCATCGTTGATCCTAATGGATTCTCCGCTACTGATGTGAAAACCGTACGGGAATCCTGTCGACGGATCCCGGAATTGGCGTCTAATCCCCACTCCAATAGCCTAACAGGATATAATGCAACGTTAAAGTCATAAGATATAAGCATCTGCTACTCTGTATGTATATATCGGATGAATGGCGTACGTGTTGAGAGCTTCCGGACTGGTCGAACAGCTGAGGGCAGACAGCAGCATTTCTTTCTCGCTGGACAAGTCTGTGGAAAGGTATCGCTCCAGCGCAAACTCCCACTCTTCGTCTCCGCCGCTAGCGATCGCCGAGCAAGCAACAACCCGCTTGTAGTTGGAATTGACCCAACTTGCGAGAGATAAACACAAAGATTAACACTTGACAGTTCACTAGAAGAGACTTGACGCGATTCGTACTTGTTGTTGTCAGGCTCCGTCATCCAGGATTTGTAGAGGGCTGTTGCCTTGTTGACACAGTCGCTAACTCCCAGTCGGCAGGCCCACGCCATGATTTGGTTGCGATTTCTAATCGTTAAATGCGAATCGGCTTTCTTCTCTTCAAAACCGACGTGTTCGTAAGTAGGAAGCAGTAGCCACTTGAGATATGCCTGTGTATACAAAAAACAAAGAGCAGATGTTGTCAACAGCGTAAAGGACTTTGGGCGATTAATGGAAAAATAAACGGACCCGTAATTTATCCTTGGTCGCGGTGTGATAAAGCATTTTATCCAAATAGTTGAAAGCCGTTAATGCCGAAGACCACGGCGTAAAATCCCGTTCGTTGCGCAGGTAACTGCTCAACTCAAAAGGGATGGAATAAGGCAAACTGCCAGTGCGGGCGATATTGAGACTGTCGTCAAGCAACTGAGCTCGACTGAGCACTGATATGACCCTGTGATCTTTGTGCAGTTGATCGCTAATTAACCGCCAGTTAGCTTCGTCGTAATTCACGCGATAGTAGCCTGGACCAATTGGCCACAATTAGAAATGTCACAACAATACAATTTATTGGGTTGTTGACTACTAACCGACTTGGTCGACATTGAAAATGACCCAATCTGTTGACGACGAAGGCAGTTCAAGCTCGATACCATCTTCGGTGCCCATCATCCAGGCGGCGAAGGTAGCGTTAAAGTTAGTTGTATAAGTTAGCGGAATCCACCAAAGTGGGAAATCCGTCGTATTTCGAGATGAAAGTAAATGAAAACGTTCCTGATATGGACATGAGACAAATAGAGAATTATATCTAGGTGGATTTCTACCAAAAGTGAAATCGAAGGAATTGATTAGATACCTGAGTGACGATGGCGGATTGAGAGTCGTAGTTTCTTCGGACCGTTACAATCGGATAGCCGGTTTGCAAAGACCAGCTGTCCATAATTGTTTTAATACTGGCTGGCAGATCGAGCGCATCAATAGCCGACTGATTGCTCATAGCTTTCCAAAGGTCATCGTTGACTGCATTTTGGTATTTTCTGTTTGAGACACACAACGAGCGTCAATTATTGTGGCTTTTTCTAGAAAGTATGTTCAATTTTCAGACTTGTTATTAAGGTAGTTGATGAGGCCTTGTCGGAAGTTGGACTGTCCAAGGAAACCCGCCAGCATTCGAATGACAGCAGCACCTGAAAAGGAGTACATTGAAAATATGTCCGTCGTCGTATTTCCTTGACAATTCTGCTGCATTACCTTTCGAGTATGGAATCGAATCAAACAGGCCATTAATCTCGTTCCGTCTCTTGACTGGCATCGACATTGCGTGCGACGAAAAGAGTGAATCGATGGCGAAAACTTTCTGCGTGTCCTCAAGGGTGAACTGCTGTCCCATTTGCAAACTGGGTTCAACCTGTCGTGAAAGTGCATGTTTAATTTACACGTCAGATGATGTTCGAATTTGGAGAAGTGACGACGTTACCGCGTCCAATCCGACGTATTCCAAATAGCTGGCGAATCCTTCTTTCAGATACAAATCTTCCCACCATTCCATCGTCACCAGATTGCCGAACCACTGATGGCCCAGTTCGTGGGCGATGACCAAAGCTACCTGCTGTTTGTTGGCCACGGAAGACCGCGCAGGATCGTATAACAGTGCGGTTTCTCTAAATACATTCATTTCATGAAACGTCATAATATTCTGTAGTCAAATTCTCTGAATAAAGTCATTAGCTAGTATTTGTTTTGGAACGTTGCCCTTGTGGAGATAAAAATATACAACTGGAAGAAGAGGGTTCGACGGCCTTGGAAGGCAACAGAAAAGGAATGGTATGTATTACGTGAATAAATTTACGATATCTCAAGGTGGTGAAAAATGCGAGCAAGTTGTTCTTACAAGTTAATCGCTAAAGAATGACACCAACCTGTAGGTGATGAGTCCCCAATTTTCCATGGCGCTAACCTATTAAAAAACCGCAAAAAATTTGTCATAATATTAATTTTATCATATTTGGTCGCCAGGAACTTACGGCGAAATCTGGAATAGCGAACATATCCAATTTGGGAAGCGGGAAACTAATGTTGAAGTAATTTTCAAAGAACCTCAATACTTTCGGGCTTAAATTTCGAGCATATCTATAAAAAAATATTATGAATTATAGAGGTTAATCCTTTTAATCCACTTTTTGATAATAAACACATACTCTGAGTGTTTACTAGCGGACGGCCTTGTCCAAGCGCGGAATTGCGTTTGGTATTGCGCTTCTGGGTCAGGCGAGTCAAGACCTTCAAATTCCGAAACGATGAAGGCCAAAATATAGGTGGACATGGGCAAAGTTGTTTCATACTCGTCCCACACATAATCCGGTAAATCCTCACTGTAAATAGAAAATAAACAGTGATTGTCATGTTTGGACCAAAGGAAAAAAATAGAAAGCAGCTGCCGAACAGGTGCGCAAGTGTTCGATCAAATTACTTTTGAAACGTTCGCTTTAACGGCATGTTGGCGTGAGAAACGCGGAAATTTCGGCGCCCAAGAGTGACGTGAAACTTCGCTTTCATTCCTGGTTCATCAAAGCATGGGAAAGCTCGTCTGGCGTCTGTCGGAGAGAACTGAGTCGTCGCCAGATATCTAGCGCGCAATTTAAAGAATTATTTTTGCTTCCTGTCGATTTCCCAACCGTTTGAGCCGAAATACTTTTTGACGCCATTCTCAACGTAGGATGCTCGGTAGAATCCGTTTAGTTTGTCATTCAGTTGGCCGATAAAACGGATCGAGAGTTTGTAGAATTTACCGACTTGCAGCGTCTCATTCTTGGTTCCAATAACCAATAACTGTCGCGTCTTATCTTCAATATACGACTGAACGGGAACTCGTCTGGACTCAATCAAGTCGTGAACCTGTCAAATGCCATGAATAAATCATAAGGAAACTAAACGTAAAAACCAAGCGCGCTGAAATACCTGGAGGCCATCGTTTGGAATGGTAATTTCGGCCATGTGTAAAACAATTAATTGCGTTGGTTCCATACATTCCAGAAGAATGTCAACTCGACCCTGGGTGGTAAAGTTACCTTCTTCGATAAAGGGTAAAAGACGAAGTTTGTAGTGCCGAGGCAGTAGCCAACGCGGCAGTCGCCAATCTGTGTATTTCGGCACGGATCGAGGCTGTTTCGCAGTCACTTGAATCACTACAAAAACTAACCCCACGGTCACTAACGCTAAACGGCGCAGCATGTTTGATTAACAACCTGGGTCCGATTCACTTAATCGGGGAGGAACTGGACTATTTCACGGCCTCTTCCTTCGGTACACTAGCGAGTTGTGGCGCGAGACTTTCTCTCCGCCCCAGTGTGAATGATGGAAGCGAAGCCCAACTCGTATATACGAGCTCGCACACTCTCTCTTCTCTCTTCCTTCCCTTTTTCCTCTCATCTTTTCACATTTCCCCCGATTCTTTTCTTATAGCCCTACGGCTGTCTCGAATGTTTTCCACTTTCTCTAGCGCAGAACGTCAAGAGACAGCGAACGTAAGCTTCAATGAAGTGAAAGTGAGTTCGTGTTACATAAAAAAAGCTTTGAACAACAATACGACCCTTATGAATATATGCAATAGTATTTATGACTTCGCTAGAGTACAATCCCCATAAGTGCACATGGAATATAATTTGGTTGTGCAATTTTGATCATTTAACCAACAGTTATAGAAATCGTTTGAATCAGAAACTGCGCAGTGAGTAGGCATACAGTAAAAGACATAAAGGCAATAAGGAAAAAAGGCGGAAGGCTTTGTCGGAATGTTATCTAGATGATGCCAATGTACTTGCGCGGTTGGCAAACCGAATCCATGGCGCGGAGGATGGCTTCTTTCGGAATCGACGACTGGCACACGTTTACTAATACGAACAGATGGCGATATGCATACTCGTTCTGTATAAGGTGAAAGAAGGAAAATAAAATTCTGTGGCTTCTGTTCCTGCTGTGGTGGAGAAACTGGACTTAACCAACCTTAGAAAGGTGAAAACAACGATGGGAGAATGCGCTGACTAGTTCCTCGTAGCAGGAAAAATTGGTCAACTTCATTCGTCCAGTGAGGATGAGTTCCGTTTTAGCTTCATCTTCAGTTGCCTTCAGCACCAATTTCTTCAGAGTATCTTTCAGGTGTTGACGTTTCTGGTTCACAATCAAACATTTTTACAACTTGAAAATATTTTCTTGAAAAAGAAAATAAGAACCTTTTCGATTCCACGAATTGCTCTTTGAATATCACTTGTCTCTTCATTTGAACCACCTTTTCTCAATTTATGACGCAGGATCTCTAATGGAACATCCCCACTTGGAACGGCGTCCAGCAAGGGGGATACCCGTTTGCGGCCATTAGAAGCCACTGGTGACTTACCGTTTCCTTGGAACTCGGCAACTTTCATTTTGCCGATCGAAAGATCACCGTATTCCTGTAAAAGAAGCAGTGTTGACTTTCATCTACACAAATCAGTGCCCTCGCTTACAACATGCGCGCACCTGAACGTGTGATGTGTTTGTTTCTTTTCGAACAATGGAAAATTGCCGAAAGAGCGTCTCTTTAGTTAAATCTTCCTTTTCCGAATCTTCCATCCACATAACGCTGTAAACATCGCCGAGGTAAGTGTCTCGAACAGAATCAAAATAACAGGCGAAAGAATGCTCGTGCGCGTTTGCAGCGGTGGTAACGAAGACTTGGTGAAAATTAGATATTATTACTTAACAATAATAAGATTTCGCCAAAAATGAGACAAAAGTGACATACTGTTTAAATTATCTGGAAGTAAATCCTCAAACATTGATCCTGATTCGCATGCTTCTATGTACAAGACCAATTTGCCGTATCGATTCTTTTGATACATGTCCAACAAAGTGTCTTGCAAAGTGCGCGCATGCAGTTCTGAACTGGGGAAAGCTAGCAATCCTGGTGCTCCATGGTCCACAAAATTTATAAAAATGTGGTCAGATGGACCACTAATTAATTACTCAAAATTAATTTAATTCTTATGAAAGAATTATTTGATAAACAAACACCTTTCAACTACACGTCCTGTCCCAACACCTTTTAAGCCTTGCACATCTCCTGATATAACTTTAAGGAATGTCTCTGGAGTTACATCCTATAATAAAATGCAAGAAAACATTTATAATTGAGCTTCTTTATAAAGAAATAATCTGTAACCTACTTTCCCGACATAGTCTTTTTGCACCCCATTGTACACATCTTCCCCATTTGGTTCATTTATAATAACTCCCTTAGTAGGATTTCTGAAAAAAAAATTCCATTTTTATTCTCAGTTAAAGCAAAAAATGAATTAGATCCTTCCTTACTCTGTACTGTTGGCAATGTCATCATACATTAATGTAATGATGTTTTCTGCAGGAATACCATGTTTCCGCAACACTTGGTATGCATGGCATACATCAGCCTATAAACAGGAAAAATTTACTGCAGTCATGTATGCAAGTTGGAATATGTAGCTTACTTGATGCCGATAGTTGTAGTAACCATTAGAGCCAGCTACCAGTACTGCCCATTGTTTCGGTTGTGAACTAGATCGATCATCTGATTTCCCTCCATGGATAAGGGACTCGAAACTTTGCACTGCTTCTTCAGTCCGAGACACGACCTTCCCCAAGAACTTGTGGTTATTCTTATTTAAGGCCGTTGTCACTGGCAATAGGGAAGAGGACAGGACGATAGCCAACAAAGTAAACGCAGAAGAAATGGAACACATCCTTTGTTTATTGGAAGAAACAACTAGAGTGTGCACTATAAGGCGTACGGCTGTCAAAATTTAACGCCCTAAAATTTGACTGATACCTAGATACTCCCACAATTCGACAACAAGTCAACAACCAACAACGAGGGAACGAGCCCACTGCCCACCGCCAAGTCTACAAGATTCGTCTGCAGCGGTCTGCAGTCTGCTACGTAAGAAAGTAAGTTTGATTGTCAATAGATGGGCTTTTTTCTTGGTCACACAGTGGCTACACAACACGTTTTTTTGGGCACTGTGGCTATTGTAGTGCACCCTACGTTGCAATCAATAGCATCTACATAAATCGGGAATTTTTTTAATTTATTTTAATTATCCGACAACACTGAACCGTCGGCAGTGTTCAGCCACAGACTGTTTTATTTCACACTTGTTTAGCCACAATTTGTTGCCCACACCCCATTCTGTGTGACCAAGAAAAAAGCTCTCTGTTTTGACGTCTTGACGACGATTCAAACTTCAAAAATTCAATTCAATTTAAGAATCCTTCCGAAAAATTGACGAGAGTATTATAGCCTTTTAGCAGTTAGCACGTTTAGACCCATACATACTTACATACTTTTTTTATTAACATGGGAGATCGTATATTATCCGGGTGTTGGTAATCTGCATGAACAACACTGCATGACTGCATGACGGTAATCTGCATGGATTGCCGCATGAATCGGAAAAAATCGAAAAGCATTCATGCAGATTACTCCCCGAAAATTAAAACGAAAAATACGTAAGTAAGAACTTGAAATTAATAAAAGAAACGGGAAAATTGAATATTTGTGTTGGGGAAAGGATAAACAACATAAAGCACAATGAGATTATCTTTAACTTTTTATTTTGAATGCCGGTGATTTAGGACGGTGACTGTTTAGGACGGTACAATTAGGCCGCGTCCTAAATGACCCAACGGTTTAGGACGGTACATTTAGGACGCTCAAATAAAAACTTGATTTTGAGTTAGTAAATGTTATATCTAACTCAATTATTGTCAACCAGATGAATATTTTCATAATTTCTAGCATTTAAGGTGTTTTTTCGCCATTTGGGTTTCTTTTGCTGGTTAGTAGCCACTGGCTGGCCGGCTCCCCCCTCTCTTTCGCCGTTGAGGGCTCCCCCTTTTCTCCGTAGAGTCCGTACAAAACCCCCCTTCTCGCTTCTTGGAAGTCGGAACCAAGGCTTCCTTTTCTCGCTTCCCAGATCCAAGCCCCCTGCCCCCCTCTTCTCTAAGGTGACTCATTAATAATGAGTCGGGAAATAATGTATTTTAAAAATATTCAAAGGCCTTTTCCCGTGCTTTCGTTTTAATTAAAACGACATTGTCTTATACGAAAAGATTTGCTTGAACAAGACGCATCGAACGCCGTTTTTAAAATCAAAATCGGGCTAAGTGTTGCAACGTTAAATTGCAACAATCCTTCTCTTACATTACATTGAATTTTTAAAAGCTTTTTCTCTCTTCTCTCGCCCATCCACAAAACCAAACATTTCCCGAAAGCGCCTTTCTTCGTTCAAAATAATGGTATAATACGAATCGATACGCCTGAACAAAACGCATAGAACGGCGTTTTATTTTTCAAAATTGTGGGCCATAATGTAACATGAACTTATGAACTGGGACAGTCTTTCGAAGACGTTATTATTATTTATATTAAACTAGCAAACTATAGATAATTATAAAACCACGGATTGATTGTATAAAGCCACATGCATGCACAAGAGAAGCGCATAGTATACGGAGTAGGCGAAATACGGTAGACTAGTGAACATGATTCTTAATTTATGAATATATAGACTGATAGCCTAGAGAATTGCTACAATATTCTGTCCATCGGACATTGCAGGTAGACACAACGCAAGTCTGTTCATTTTGGCCGCGGTCTGCAAGAAAAGCCGACGAACATGCTTGTCGATACGTCTTTTTGAGACAAATGAATTGATTCATATCAAGCCTTTTTTGTAAAAGCAAGTTAGCTAATGGGACGGTTCGGTTTGCAACGAGAGAGGAGTCGCTCGGTTTCTTGCAAACCGCGGTCAAAGTGAACAGACTTGCGTTGCGCCAACCTGTAATGTCCGATGGACAGAATGTTCTACCAATTCTCTATATATTCATGCAGCTTCTCTTGAGCATTACATGTGTTCTTTTCAATAAATTAATCTTCATCTTTTTATTATTATCTATGGTTTGCTAGTCTAATATAATGATATAACGTCTGAATCGAAAGACTGCCCAATGCCAATTAATGTTATAGCACAGTCCAATAAAAAAAATAATAAAACGCCGATGAATGCGACGAAGTAAGAAAGGCGCTTTCGGGAAATGTTTGGTTTTGTGGATGGGCGAGAGGAGAGAGAAAAAGGCTTTTAAAAATTCGATGCAATGTAAGAGAAGGATTGTTGCAGTTTAACGTTGCAACACTTGGTCCAATTTTGATAAACAAAACGGCGTTCGATGCGTCTCGTTCAAGCGAATCTTTTCGTGTAAGACAATGTCGTTTTAATTAAAACGAAAGCACAGAAAAGTGCTGTTGAATACAAAAAAATATATTGTGAGTCACATAGTGAAGAGAAGAGGGAGGCTTGGATCCGAGAAGCGAGAAAAGGAAGCTTTGTTTCCGACTTCCAAGAAGCGACAAGGGGGGCTTTGTAAGTTTGTACGGAGAAAAGGGGGAGCCCTCAACGGCGAAAGGGAGGGGGGAGCCGGCCGGCCGGAGGCTACTAACCGGCAAGCCAAAAAGAAACCCAAATGGCGAAAAAACACTTTAAATGCTAGAAATTATGAAAATATTCATCTGGTTGACAATAATTGAGTTAGATATAACATTTACTAACTCAAAATCAAGTTTTTATTTGAGCGTCCTAAATGTACCGTCCTAAACCGTTGGGTCATTTAGGACGCGGCCTAATTGTACCGTCCTAAACAGTCACCGTCCTAAATCACCGGCATTCATACTTTTTGTCTTTTCGGTTGCACCTTACAAGTCGATGTTTTGGGAAAAGGTTTTATATCTAAGTCTCGTAAACATTCTTTTTAAAATTTTCCTTCATTTGCGCTTCTTTCACCAGGACAATAGTTGAAGGGTCTGTTGCTAACAACTCTTTCAGCGGCTTATTCAGCGGCCACTTGCCTTTGACTTTTGGTAGCCATATCTTGTCCGTAGAATCTCACGTCACAACTGATTTCAAGAGCTTAGAGCTCCTCTCATTCTCTAAGTTTAACAAAGGGATCGGCGCGCTAATGACGTAACAATTGACTGGTTTTAATATTGGTCATCTTCACTTACTGTTATCGGCAACGTAGGCAACGTAATTTTTGTAAGTCAACGTAGCGTGTTCCAATCGCGCGCGTTCTAATTTGCGACATTTTTATTTGGTGTCATGCGGAAGTAGTCATGCAGTTTATCATGCCCTTAGGCGCGCATGACAGCTCAGTTCATGCAGGGAATTCATGCAGATTACCGTCATGCAGTCATGCAGAATTGTCATGCAGATTACCAACACCCATATTATCCCTGTTTTGCCAAATTGAAACCTTAAAGGCAGAAAATAATTTCCTTAATAGTAAGATCAAGGGCATTGAGAACACAATTTCAGTAGCTGAAACCAGATTAATAGAATCCCACTCGCACGAACTATCGCGCGTATGGACTATTATTCTGGAAGGTAATGAGGAGGAAAAACGTCTAAGAAAGGAGGTAAAAGATTTGAAGGCTAAGATTGAAAGGCTGCATGAAAGGCAGTTGCCAGGGTAAGCCACAAGTTTTTTTTCAATGGGATTTAGTTAAAAGTAATTTTCCATTCCATAATAATTCTACCCACTCCTCATCTCTAGTGTGTGTGCTTTGATCCTATTTAATCTGTATTCTCTAACCATCTAGAAGTATCGAGACCAACGAGTTGGTCAAGGAAGCCAACATGAGAAATGAAATGCTAAAGTCAACTATTAAGAAATTGAATTATGACCTACAACAAGCTAAGAAGGACTGTGAGAATGCTATGCATGAAAAAGAGGTAAGTTGCTCAAAAGTATTTATACCTGTGAATTCATTTTACTCTAATCAATTTTAATCAAAGAATGCAGATACCGAAAGAACTGAAATAAATAAGGAATGTTTAAAGCTAAAAAGAAAACTAAATGAAGAGCTAGTACAAAGTAACAAGCGTGTCAAGAGTCAGAATGCTTTGTTGAGCGAGCTGCTAGCATCTAAGGATAAGGTTGTGTAATTGTTTCTAGCATTGTAGTAATCTATTTGCTTACATCAATTCTTTTCTCCAGGCTCATCAAATTGATTGAATTCTTTAAAAACTGAGAAAGAGCTTGAAATTAAGATGTATCGCGAGCGTTTCGAAAAATTTAGCCTCGCTCATTTCCGATCCGCTTTACAAGAAGGTGGAAAAAATCCACATTTACACACCAGTTTTGAAGCTGAGGATTTCTGTGGACATCAAGTATGTAGTAGACAGACACTTAACCTCTGCTAGCTATTTAACTTACTACTTTTTGCCATTTTGTTTGGTAAATGATTTGGAGTTTGGAACGCAAACTTATGTTTAAGTGATGAGCTGAAGTGTAGCACTTCTAAAGGCGCATTCACACTGAAGAGTTTTCGTCGTAATAAAACTTAACTTGGCGTATTTTAGCGGATCTTTTCGTAGTCTGTCGTAAGGTGTCAGAAGAAAACTTAATTCTGGGGTGACGAACGCTGGTTGCCTCAAGCCGTTAAGTTTTCTTCCGACACCTTACGACAGACTACGAAAAGATCCGCTAAAATACGCCAAGTTAAGTTTGATTACGACAAAAACCTTCCAGTGTGAATGCGCCTTAAGGCGCATTTTAGCGCACTCAGTTGAGATGAATGTACTTGTACATCAAAAATCAATTTCATATTTTAAAAATGTGGACAGGATTCTAAGAAGGCCGCTTCCTAGGGATCCACTGTCCTCATCCCAATCTTGATCATTAGTATCATCGCGAGGTCTGTTCCCGTTCTCTCCAATACAAGCGGCCTTCTTCAATACAGGCTTTACATCACCACAATATTTTGAGAGCACATAAAAGACTTGTGTACCTGACTACAAACGTTTTCATCATAACATTTCAAATATTTTGCATTCTACGTATTTTAAGCATTAAAAAAAATAGAAAAAAAGAAGCTCAACTTCAAGAAACAATTTCTTGCAACTGCGTTTATGAGCGGTTATCTCGTCGCCCACTTTTTCCAGCTTTTGGTTTTCCTTGGATTAATTTTAGTAAAAAAATGAAGCTGGGAACCACCATATACGTACAGTCGTGAGTATTTTTCCCCTCCAATTAATTGATCCAGAGTTATAGAGTAGCTAGATGGTACAGAGCCACCCCGTGGTACTTTCGCCATAAGGCTTTGTCCTCACTCGTCAGTAGTGGAGCGGATTTTATCGACAACAAAATTTAAAACTCGAACTCGAGATTGAACAGTGCAGTATTGTGTCAAGCGACTTGCGTCGCAAATTTCCCCCCGGAGAGGGTATGATCATGAACTGCGATTATGCGCGGGAGGCCGGGACATCGTGTGGGCGGTGTGGCCTGTCATGTTGTAACTAATTTTTAATCGCGCAACAGCGTATGCCTACTGTCTGTCTGTCAAAGTGTCAATCCGTCAATCAAGTAGGGGTTGCACGTTGAGTTGAATAATGGTATCTATTTCAGTTCATAGTCTTAAGTTTAGATAGTTAAATTGATTTGAAAAGGGTTATAGTAGCTTTTATTTATCAAGGAGTTTTAAGAATATTTGTATCAATTTTAATGAGTAGACATTGTTTGACTCTTTGGAGCTCAGGTAGTTGAAAACTTTGAAGCTGCGACTGGCTGTGATTCGCCATATGTTATTAATCTAGAAAATGTGTAAAATGTGTGTGTAAGTCATCTGAGTTTATATTCAGCTCATAAATTTATTTAGTGTTTGTTATGTGATGTGAATCACATCACAGTGACATGTTTTTCAGTAGTTGCTGTTGGGGTTAATAAAAACAGCATGAATGGTTATGAAATCAAGTTTTTATCTTGTGTTGACTGGGTCAAAAAGACTTATTTTTCAATGCACACACTATAGGCCTACTAAGGAACTGAACTGCTTTAATCTGATGTCAATGTTTACAGGCTGTTTGAAATAAGCATCCTACAGTGAAGTGAAGGCTGTTGTCCGTTATATATTTCCTATTCTCAAATAGGAATGCCAGGTAAGGTGTACTTGCATTTATTGTTAGTGGTGATGCAAGCTTGCTTACTTGATAACTTCAATTTTCCATTTTTTGTAGTAGCGTATGGCTTGGAGCTGTGACATTTGCGGAGATGTTTGATGGCGAGATGGCAAGCACGTCAAAAAGGAAATGTCACAGGTAAATTCAAGTATTTTATCACTTTCTTACTAGTTTGGCTTTAAATCATATATTTACACTTGTTAGTCCTTCTAGTCATGCCAGGAGAAAACCAGCAATTTTTTTCACAAAACGTGATGTTTGATTTTTATTGTCACAGATCGATCTTAAGAGCCGGCCAATTTCTGAAGAATCCGGAACTGGTGATACAGTTAGAACAAATGATCGACCTATTGGTGGCGTGAGGAGTACTGATGTGCACCCGGATGTGGCAAACGTCGTTGATGTCCTTCAAGTTGTCTTTCAAGTGGTTCGGATGCACTAGCGACTGCCGTCATCTTCCCAAAGAGGCTGAAGAGGTCCAGCCAAGTTGCAAATTTGACCATGTTGTCTACCTTGTGCCGAGCAGTTCGCCCAGCGAGAAAACGCGATGCCACTATTTTTTAGGACGTGCTGCCAAGGAGAAGCCTGTCAAGTGAGTGTCCGTTTGATCTGATGAGTCGTTTCAGACATCCTTAGCGTGCCTTATTTTTATCCTTATTTTCACGTTTACAGAAGGAATTCGATTAACTAAAGGCCAATGAAGCGACTCAGCAGACGCAGAGCGATGCTAGTCTTCTGTAGGCGGAGCCATGTCTGCCGGATCTGTATTATGGAACCAACTGCAAATCTCAAAATCCTTTCGCTACTCTGAAGCGCTAGGACAGAAGTAGTGTCGCCAGTGTATTGTCTAAGTCTCACCTGTCTCAGTATTTATCGTGAAGTCGTAGCCGTGTGGCCAAGGGTCGAAATGTGACGCAAAAGTTCGGTGGTTCAAATCTTCATTTAAGCCTTGAAGTTGGACGCAGATTTCAGAAGTAGTTCATCGTGAAAGAACTTTGAAAATTGTTTTCTTTCGTCCTTCTTCATTTCTTCCGTTTATATTTCTTTTTCTACTTCATATGATTCACTCAAATTTACCATATAGAATATACATGTCAGTGATAGCCTTGTGGCAAAGCGTCGAAATGTGACGCATAAGGTCGGTGGTTCGATTCCTCATGACTTCGTAATTGTACAACGAAAATTCACCCACCTCTCCTAACCTTCGGCGAAAGGTCATAGATACTAGTGACCAATAAATACAAGCGTTCCATCATATATATTTTAATAAAATGATTTATTATAAACACCATTGACTTCGATCCATAATACATAATAATTGACATGGAATTATTTTTGGAACGATCAGAGTAGATAAATCTCTAGAAAAGATTATCGTTGTTCATCATTTCGTTCAGAGCCAAACGTCGCTCGGTACGGCCCGTACCGCCCAACGAGTGGCATGGCTAAGAGAAGCCGGAAAGAGAGAAGAGTGACGGTTGGGGCCAGTTCTTAGGGGATGCGATTGAACCTAGTCGGGCGCTTGGCTGTATTCACCCTTTCGAGACAGAGCCCATCCCTACCACCTGCTGATCACATAATTGACATCGACTGATGCAAGTTGGAGCATCAGTCGCCGTCCGAGTATATTGCATGAGTAAAGAAAAACAATGATGACTCCTCTGCTACTTCACATTAGGTGCAACGCCGTGTTGTATCAACTTGGCATCGGCAAGGATCACCCGACAAGTAAAAGAAAGAAAGTTTGTTCATAGTGAATTGTCAATATTTAAATTGAAAATGTTTATATTCAAACTTACACAATATATAATATAAATACCTGCTTAAGCCTACCAGTAGCTAGCAGCGGTATACATAGAGATGTCGCTCACTGAGATGCATGGTTGTTTACACCTTGGCTGTATTCACCCTTTCGTATCAGAGCCCATCCCTACCACCTGCATTGCGGGTATGAGGATCGGAAGTGAAAGGATAGAAGGTTACAGGTAGAATCTACACTTGGCTGCAACGTCTGAGTGTAGTGCAGGTTTGCGACATCTGAAACACCAAAGGCCAAATGTTAGTTAATCAATAATTAAAACAAATCGCAAGTTTCAGCGCTTACCTAGTCATATCGCTCCCAAAATGGTTCTTCAGTCACGTCTTCATCGCATTGGTATCAGCAATCACCTGGAAAACAAATATATAAACTGTTAATCACGGAATGAAGTAGAAGGGGCACATTTTCGGAGACCGGAAATAAACCGGAAGTGGGAAATACTGCTTCAATCTCAAAACAAAGTAGATATTCGGAATCAGCGCACTTTTCTGAGCAAGAATAATGTGTTGTTATTGAAATCTGAGAGATTGACCAAATCGCAAATTTTTGAAGTCTATAGACTTCTTAAATTCTCGATTTTCGACATGTTCCATAATTTGATAAAAACACCATATTCTAGCTCAGAATTTGACGAGGAATCCGATTCTGTCCTTCATTTTGCTGTACGACGTGTTTTTCTTACTTCCGGTCCACTTCCGGTTTTTACTTTTACATGTGTTCATCGTCTAATTAAGGATTAAATTATACTTGGAAAGTTGGAGTGGTCGGAGGTTGTCCCGCTATGTGCAGTAACTGCACAGATGATGAGTTGATGACACAAGCAGCTACAATAGCACCATGGTGGTTCAGGTTGGCGATACTTGAAACATTGGAAGAAAAGATGTTAGTCAATTTGAATACAATATAGCCAGTTCTAAATACATACATATAGTCTGTCACTGAAGCAAGCACATTCACATCATCCCTAGTCCAGCAGGCAAAAGAAAATTGGTAGTTGACGAAATTACTGTCACCAGATGTGTTGTCTCCAGTTGTCTCGAGCCTCTTAAGTTTAGGTGGAAGACACGTTAATTCAAGGAAAATTAATTCTTTTAAACAGTTCTAGTCAACACAACAGTTAAAAACTTGCTATATTTGGTATTACCCTTAGGCAACTATAACACATCATTATGTGATCTGACTCGTATCACACATCCTAAATAAAGCAATGCTGGAATAAGGAGTTACACATCTATTGTTACAATTCTTTCTAGGTTTAATAACGTACGACAAATCACAGCTTCATTGAAGTGAGATTTATTATTGCTTTCAACTACCTGACACACAAAGAGTCAGTCACAATGTCTTCTTATTCACACAATTATTCTTAAAACTCCTTCATTTGATAGTTACTTAGTCTCTACTAAAACTCTTATCAAATCAATTAAGTTACTAAATTTAAGGAATTGAAATAGTTACAATTCAAAATCCGTACCCGTACATGGTACGTCATGCAAGATGCCAGAGAGAACAACAATACACTGTTGCGCGATTAGGGAATCGGACATTGGCTACCTTCGACACTGGCTACCCATGGGGGCGACATTTGCTACCCTGACACTGGCTACCTTAATAAAAAGACACTGGCTACCCAAATAAAAGGACAGTGGCTACCTACATTCGCTACCTTCCTATTTTAATTAAAATATTCCCAATTCAGACCTTCCTATTTTAGTAAAAATATTTGTCACATCCCAACGGTATATCTTGCGCATATCATGTGTAGCTGGTTATTCGGCTACGAGTATGGCTGATATCAGGGGCCGCAGTAGTAGCATCCAAACGAGTTCGGCGGCCGGGAAGGAGAAGGGAGCACACAGTCGGCCTCATGCCAAGGGGACGCCGAGATGTCCATTCAACATGACCGCGTAAAATGAAGGGAAAGGTGGAGCGGGAAATGGCACCTTGGGCTCAGCAGGCATGACAGTTCCTCTTCTTCTTCCACGATCAAGTCCACGTCCACAAGCAGTCGAGCACGTCCAAACCGATGTTCACAATCAGGTTCAGCTGATTGTTGTTCATTCGGCAAGAACGACCTGCTCGTGTCCGGCACTCCGGCAGGAATGACAGGGAAAGCCCACAACCCCCGTTGCCCGGAATGCTTGTGACCAGCCGGACGTACAAGTAGTATACCAGCATTGTCAGGGTCATGGGGTGTCCCTGTCAAAAAGCTTTGGCACCGAGCGAGGACTTGGGGCTGTGGTCGTTCACCCCTTTTGCTCTCAAAAGGGGTTGCTAGTCAATCCGGCCCCGGCCATTCTGGCCTCAAAAACATGAGGCCGGAACGGCAGGTGAACAGAGCCATTCCGAGCCCAACCTTTTCAGCCCCAGCCGTTTAGATAGAAGTTTCTTTTCAAAATACAAAGGCCAAACATGTACTGGTGGCGCTACAGGGTTTTAAATGTTTAGTCCAAATAGCAATAGTAACTTGAAAGCTTGATGCGTTAGGCAAAATTGCGTATAGATTTCATATTTTTGAGGGAGGGATGGAATATTAGTTGGACCGGAAGGGTTGTTTTGGCGAGCCGTTCCGGCAAAAAATTTTTGGGGGTCGGAATGGCTGGGGCCGGATTGATCACATATACCCTCAAAAGGTATCGTCTTCCGGTTCGGTGTTCGCCTTCTACAGGCAATCAGGGCCTGGTTATCTGAATTGGGAACATTTAAATTAAAATAGGAAGGTAGCGAATGTAGGTAGCCACTGTCCTTTTATTTGGGTAGCCAGTGTCTTTTTATTAAGGTAGCCAGTGTCAGGGTAGCAAGTGTCGCCCCCATGGGTAGCCAGTGTCGAAGGTAGCCAATGTCTTCATGCCGCGCGATTAAGTTAGGATTGTTTACATGTCATCGACGGCAGTCGGCAGTTCGGCACTCGGCAGGGCAGCCGGAAGCCAGAGACCAGAGGCCCAGAGCCCAGAAAAAGAAAAAGCCACGAGATTCCTGTCATGAAAGCAATTAATACATGTTTTTACATTTCCAAAATTATTTTTAAACAAAAATTTTAAACATTTTACCGATCCATAATTCCGTTTGATTCACTTTTCATATGGCTACGGCTATCCTATTTACTGCTTGATTTCCCACTTAAGCACTTAATATGCTTCTATTTTCACGTACCACCTGTTCTTCTTCATTTCTACAAGTTTTAACCTCCCTCCGGGAACCTCGCGACGCAAGTCGCTGCATCACAGTACGTCAGGTAAAAGCGGTAGAAGCAGCCAAGCAG
>JAKUCG020000057.1:0-33025 GCA_022539655.2 Ceriodaphnia dubia | reverse complement strand
TTATAACATGGGAATTATTTTTTTCCACAAGAGGTCATATTTTGATGAAAATACACAGTATACACGCTAAAAATAATATTTTGTACAGGGGGTACCTTATAACATGAGAAATATAATATTTTGTACAGGGGGTACCTTATAACATGGGAAATATTTTTTTCCGTGCAAGAGGTAATATTTTGATGAAAATACACAGTATACATGCTAAAAATAATATTTTGTACAGGGGGTACCTTATAACATGGGAATTATTTTTTTCCGTGCAAGAGGTAATATTTTGATGAAAATACACAGTATACATGCTAAAAATAATATTTTGTACAGGGGGTACATTATAACATGGGAATATTTTTTTCCGTGCTCAAGATGTTTTTATTTTGATGAAAATACACAGTATACATGCTAAAAATAATATTTTGTACAGGGGGTACCTTATAACATGGGGAATATTTTTTTCCGTGCAAGAGGTAATATTTTGATGAAAATACACAGTATACATGCTAAAAAATAATATTTTGTACAGGGGGTACCTTATAACATGGGAAATATTTTTTTCCGTGCAAGAGGTAATATTTTGATGAAAATACACAGTATACATGCTAAAAATAATATTTTGTACAGGGGGTACCTTATAACATGGGAAATATTTTTTTCCGTGCAAGAGGTAATATTTTGATGAAAATACACAGTATACATGCTAAAAATAATATTTTGTACAGGGGGTACCTTATAACATGGGAAATATTTTTTTCCGTGCAAGAGGTAATATTTTGATGAAAATACACAGTATACATGCTAAAAATAATATTTTGTACAGGGGGTACCTTATAACATGGGAATTATTTTTTTCCGTGCAAGAGGTAATATTTTGATGAAAATACACTGTATACACGCTAAAAATAATATTTTGTAAAGGGGGTACCTTATAACATGGGAATTATTTTTTTTTCGTGCAAGAGGTAATATTTTGATGAAAATACACAGTATACATGCTAAAAATAATATTTTGTACAGGGGGTACCTTATAACATGGGAATATTTTTTTCCGTGCAAGAGGTAATATTTTGATGAAAATACACAGTATACATGCTAAAAATAATATTTTGTACAGGGGGTACCTTATAACATGGGAAATATTTTTTTCCGTGCAAGAGGTAATATTTTGATGAAAATACACAGTATACATGCTAAAAATAATATTTTGTACAGGGGGTACCTTATAACATGGGAAATATTTTTTTCCGTGCAAGAGGTAATATTTTGATGAAAATACACAGTATACATGCTAAAAATAATATTTTGTACAGGGGGTACCTTATAACATGGGAAATATTTTTTTTCCGTGCAAGAGGTAATATTTTGATGAAAATACACAGTATACATGCTAAAAATAATATTTTGTACAGGGGGTACCTTATAACATGGGAAATATTTTTTTCCGTGCAAGAGGTAATATTTTGATGAAAATACACAGTATACATGCTAAAAATAATATTTTGTACAGGGGGTACCTTATAACATGGGAAATATTTTTTTCCGTGCAAGAGGTAATATTTTGATGAAAATACACAGTATACATGCTAAAAATAATATTTTGTACAGGGGGTACCTTATAACATGGGAAATATTTTTTTCCGTGCAAGAGGTAATATTTTGATGAAAATACACAGTATACATGCTAAAAATAATATTTTGTACAGGGGGTACCTTATAACATGGGAAATATTTTTTTCCGTGCAAGAGGTAATATTTTGATGAAAATACACAGTATACATGCTAAAAATAATATTTTGTACAGGGGGTACCTTATAACATGGGAAATATTTTTTTCCGTGCAAGAGGTAATATTTTGATGAAAATACACAGTATACATGCTAAAAATAATATTTTGTACAGGGGGTACCTTATAACATGGGAAATATTTTTTTCCGTGCAAGAGGTAATATTTTGATGAAAATACACAGTATACATGCTAAAAATAATATTTTGTACAGGGGGTACCTTATAACATGGGAAATATTTTTTTCCGTGCAAGAGGTAATATTTTGATGAAAATACACAGTATAATATTTTGATACACAGTATCAAAACTAAAAATAATATTTTGTACAGGGTACACATGGGAAATATTTTTTTCCGTAGAGGTAATATTTTGATGAAAATACACAGTACATGCTAAAAATAATATTTTGTACAGGGGGTACCTTATAACATGGGAAATATTTTTTTCCGTGCAAGAGGTAATATTTTGATGAAAATACACAGTATACATGCTAAAAATAATATTTTGTACAGGGGGTACCTTATAACATGGGAAATATTTTTTTCCGTGCAAGAGGTAATATTTTGATGAAAATACACAGTATACATGCTAAAAATAATATTTTGTACAGGGGGTACCTTATAACATGGGAAATATTTTTTTCCGTGCAAGAGGTAATATTTTGATGAAAATACACAGTATACATGCTAAAAATAATATTTTGTACAGGGGGTACCTTATAACATGGGAAATATTTTTTTCCGTGCAAGAGGTAATATTTTGATGAAAATACACAGTATACATGCTAAAAATAATATTTTGTACAGGGGGTACCTTATAACATGGGAAATATTTTTTTCCGTGCAAGAGGTAATATTTTGATGAAAATACACAGTATACATGCTAAAAATAATATATTGTACAGGGGGTACCTTATAACATGGGAAATATTTTTTTCCGTGCAAGAGGTAATATTTTGATGAAAATACACAGTATACATGCTAAAAATAATATTTTGTACAGGGGGTACCTTATAACATGGGAAATATTTTTTTCCGTGCAAGAGGTAATATTTTGATGAAAATACACAGTATACATGCTAAAAATAATATTTTGTACAGGGGGTACCTTATAACATGGGAAATATTTTTTTCCGTGCAAGAGGTAATATTTTGATGAAAATACACAGTATACATGCTAAAAATAATATTTTGTACAGGGGGTACCTTATAACATGGGAAATATTTTTTTCCGTGCAAGAGGTAATATTTTGATGAAAATACACAGTATACATGCTAAAAATAATATTTTGTACAGGGGGTACCTTATAACATGGGAAATATTTTTTTCCGTGCAAGAGGTAATATTTTGATGAAAATACACAGTATACATGCTAAAAATAATATTTTGTACAGGGGGTACCTTATAACATGGGAAATATTTTTTTCCGTGCAAGAGGTAATATTTTGATGAAAATACACAGTATACATGCTAAAAATAATATTTTGTACAGGGGGTACCTTATAACATGGGAAATATTTTTTTCCGTGCAAGAGGTAATATTTTGATGAAAATACACAGTATACATGCTAAAAATAATATTTTGTACAGGGGGTACCTTATAACATGGGAAATATTTTTTTCCGTGCAAGAGGTAATATTTTGATGAAAATACACAGTATACATGCTAAAAATAATATTTTGTACAGGGGGTACCTTATAACATGGGAAATATTTTTTTCCGTGCAAGAGGTAATATTTTGATGAAAATACACAGTATACATGCTAAAAATAATATTTTGTACAGGGGGTACCTTATAACATGGGAAATATTTTTTTCCGTGCAAGAGGTAATATTTTGATGAAAATACACAGTATACATGCTAAAAATAATATTTTGTACAGGGGGTACCTTATAACATGGGAAATATTTTTTTCCGTGCAAGAGGTAATATTTTGATGAAAATACACAGTATACATGCTAAAAATAATATTTTGTACAGGGGGTACCTTATAACATGGGAAATATTTTTTTCCGTGCAAGAGGTAATATTTTGATGAAAATACACAGTATACATGCTAAAAATAATATTTTGTACAGGGGGTACCTTATAACATGGGAAATATTTTTTTCCGTGCAAGAGGTAATATTTTGATGAAAATACACAGTATACATGCTAAAAATAATATTTTGTACAGGGGGTACCTTATAACATGGGAAATATTTTTTTCCGTGCAAGAGGTAATATTTTGATGAAAATACACAGTATACATGCTAAAAATAATATTTTGTACAGGGGGTACCTTATAACATGGGAAATATTTTTTTCCGTGCAAGAGGTAATATTTTGATGAAAATACACAGTATACATGCTAAAAATAATATTTTGTACAGGGGGTACCTTATAACATGGGAAATATTTTTTTCCGTGCAAGAGGTAATATTTTGATGAAAATACACAGTATACATGCTAAAAATAATATTTTGTACAGGGGGTACCTTATAACATGGGAAATATTTTTTTCCGTGCAAGAGGTAATATTTTGATGAAAATACACAGTATACATGCTAAAAATAATATTTTGTACAGGGGGTACCTTATAACATGGGAAATATTTTTTTCCGTGCAAGAGGTAATATTTTGATGAAAATACACAGTATACATGCTAAAAATAATATTTTGTACAGGGGGTACCTTATAACATGGGAAATATTTTTTTCCGTGCAAGAGGTAATATTTTGATGAAAATACACAGTATACATGCTAAAAATAATATTTTGTACAGGGGGTACCTTATAACATGGGAAATATTTTTTTCCGTGCAAGAGGTAATATTTTGATGAAAATACACAGTATACATGCTAAAAATAATATTTTGTACAGGGGGTACCTTATAACATGGGAAATATTTTTTTCTGCACAAGAGATCAAAAACTGATGAAAATACACAGTATACATGCTAAAAATAATATTTTGTACAGGGGGTACCTTATAACATGGGAAATATTTTTTTCCGTAAAAGAGGTAATATTTTGATGAAAATACACAGTATACATGCTAAAAATAATATTTTGTACAGGGGGTACCTTATAACATGGGAAATATTTTTTTCCGTAAAAGAGGTAATATTTTGATGAAAATACACAGTATACATGCTAAAAATAATATTTTGTACAGGGGGTACCTTATAACATGGGAAATATTTTTTTCCGTGCAAGAGGTAATATTTTGATGAAAATACACAGTATACATGCTAAAAATAATATTTTGTACAGGGGGTACCTTATAACATGGGAAATATTTTTTTCCGTGCAAGAGGTAATATTTTGATGAAAATACACAGTATACATGCTAAAAATAATATTTTGTACAGGGGGTACCTTATAACATGGGAAATATTTTTTTCCGTGCAAGAGGTAATATTTTGATGAAAATACACAGTATACATGCTAAAAATAATATTTTGTACAGGGGGTACCTTATAACATGGGAAATATTTTTTTCCGTGCAAGAGGTAATATTTTGATGAAAATACACAGTATACATGCTAAAAATAATATTTTGTACAGGGGGTACCTTATAACATGGGAAATATTTTTTTCCGTGCAATATTTTGATGAAAATACACAGTATACATGCTAAAAATAATATTTTGTAATATTTTTTTTTTCCGATGAAAATACACAGTATACATGCAAAAAATAATATTTTGTACAGGGGGTACCTTATAACATGGGAAATATTTTTTTCCGTGCAAGAGGTAATATTTTGATGAAAATACACAGTATACATGCTAAAAATAATATTTTGTACAGGGGGTACCTTATAACATGGGAAATATTTTTTTCTGCACAAGAGATCAAAAACTGATGAAAATACACAGTATACATGCTAAAAATAATATTTTGTACAGGGGGTACCTTATAACATGGGAAATATTTTTTTGCGTGCAAGAGGTAATATTTTGATGAAAATACACAGTATACATGCTAAAAATAATATTTTGTACAGGGGGTACCTTATAACATGGGAAATATTTTTTTCCGTGCAAGAGGTAATATTTTGATGAAAATACACAGTATACATGCTAAAAATAATATTTTGTACAGGGGGTACCTTATAACATGGGAAATATTTTTTTCCGTGCAAGAGGTAATATTTTGATGAAAATACACAGTATACATGCTAAAAATAATATTTTGTACAGGGGGTACCTTATAACATGGGAAATATTTTTTTCCGTGCAAGAGGTAATATTTTGATGAAAATACACAGTATACATGCTAAAAATAATATTTTGTACAGGGGGTACCTTATAACATGGGAAATATTTTTTTCCGTGCAAGAGGTAATATTTTGATGAAAATACACAGTATACATGCTAAAAATAATATTTTGTACAGGGGGTACCTTATAACATGGGAAATATTTTTTCTGCACAAGAGATCAAAAACTGATGAAAATACACAGTATACATGCTAAAAATAATATTTTGTACAGGGGGTACCTTATAACATGGGAAATATTTTTTTCCGTGCAAGAGGTAATATTTTGATGAAAATACACAGTATACATGCTAAAAATAATATTTTGTACAGGGGGTACCTTATAACATGGGAAATATTTTTTTCCGTGCAAGAGGTAATATTTTGATGAAAATACACAGTATACATGCTAAAAATAATATTTTGTACAGGGGGTACCTTATAACATGGGAAATATTTTTTTCCGTGGAAGAGGTAATATTTTGATGAAAATACACAGTATACATGCTAAAAATAATATTTTGTACAGGGGGTACCTTATAACATGGGAAATATTTTTTTCCGTGCAAGAGGTAATATTTTGATGAAAATACACAGTATACATGCTAAAAATAATATTTTGTACAGGGGGTACCTTATAACATGGGAAATATTTTTTTCCGTAAAAGAGGTAATATTTTGATGAAAATACACAGTATACATGCTAAAAATAATATTTTGTACAGGGGGTACCTTATAACATGGGAAATATTTTTTTCCGTGAAAAAAAAAAAAAAAAAAAAAAAATAGAGGTAATATTTAACTGATGAAAATACACAGTATACATGCAAATGAACAATGAAAATAAACTGGAGAAATAGATTCATAGAATTTTGAAATTTTACCTTTAGATTAATTACAGGTATGCTAGGTTACACCTGCCCCATTCACATATGAAAGCCTTGGATATCGAATAAAAAGTCCTTTTGAGTGATTTGACATCCATATAAACTTCAATGAGTCGTGAGTGAGCGTGAATCTTCGTGAATTTTCGTTCATATTTCGTGAATTTTCACATTTTTACTCAAAAATTTTCTTCTTTCTTTTGAACATATAAATATTTGTTTCACGTCAAAATGAACGAGAATCTACGGGAAAATTCGTTCAAATTTCGTGAATTTTTCTTTTCTTACTCAAAAAATTTCTTTTTTCTTTTGGGCAATAAAAATATTACTCTAACCCAAAATTAGTCTAAATCTTCTTGAAGTTTTGTTCAAAAATCGTGAAATATTTATTAATTGTTCAAAAACTTCTCCTTTTCAATAAAAAATATAATAATATGAAAACAAACTAGAACTTAACGAAAGTGAAGAATTTTGACCATACAATTTTGGATTCAGACTTCAGGTTTGTCCCCAAATCTCGAAGGCACCCCCTTGGGGTTTTATCCCTGAGAGATTTGAAAATTCTTATTTTCAAAGCCGAAGGCTTACCCCCGGTTAACCAGAGAGATTTTTTTAGAATTTTTTCAGGTTAAAAAATTCACCGAACCGAGCGAAAACTATCCCTGAGAGATTTGAAAATTCTTATTTTCAAAGCCGAAGGCTTACCGGCCCTTAACGGGAGAGATTTTGGCCTGAGAACTGAGAGAATGAGATAGGAAGAAAGAGGAACGAGAGACGAAGAGAAAAGAAAAAAATATTAGGCCCCGCCCCCAGCGGCGATCCAAAACTATTTAACTAGAGGGGATTCCCAAGGGATTCCAATCGGGGAATCTATAGGTAGTTCGAGGAGGTCACCGATCACGTTCAAATTAGTACAAAAGTTGCGTCTCACTGCAATCTAGTCCTTTTTAGTCTGTGGGAGATATCTGTGCCATATTAGTGGTATAAAATTGTAATTCAGTGTTCCACCAATCAGCGCCGTGCTCTTACCGACTCACCTGGTTTGGAAATACGATAATGAAACGGCGTCGTACCTCAAAAATAAGTAATGATAAAGACGCGTCTCATCCAGCGCTATCTTTTTCATACAAATAATTCATGTGAAAGTAAAGAAATTTCATTCTAGGTGTAAATACAAACTTTGTTTACCAATTTTTGGCCGCCATTTTCTTTTTTAAAAGTCATGGAAGCCTGGCCAAAGCCTAGCCATGTACTGGCCAGGCTTGATTTAGCCTTTCAAAAAAGAGGCAACTGAGGAAGGAAATTTGCAGAAACCCGTTGTCATGCATGACAACAGGGTTGCCAGTTTAGATCAAATAAATTTCGCTTAAAATAATTTTTTTCCATTCCCATAAATCAATGCAATATAAAAGTGATCATAAATAAAAATATCAGGAAATTCAACAGGGTTGCCATTTTTATTTAAAATAGTTTCGCCATAAATAAATTATTTTTTACTAGAATTAAACTGAATATCAACTTCAGAAGGTCGTGCGTGAGCGTGAATCTTCGTGAATAATCGTTCATATTTCGTGAATTTTTCTACTTTTACCCAAAAAATGTCTTCTTTCTTTTGAACATAAAAAAATTTGTTTGAAGCCAAAAAAAACGTGAATCTTCGGGAAATTTCGTTCAAATTTCGTGAATTTTTCTTGGCTTACTCAAAAAATTTTCTTTTTTCTTATGAACCTATTAAATATTCTTCTAAGCCAAATTCGACTTAATCTTAGGGAATTTCAGTTAAAAAATCTTGAAATATTTCTTAATATTTTCAAAAATTTACCTTTGTCAATAAAAATTGAAAACTTGGAAAATAAAATAGAATTTTACAGAATTGATGGATTTTTACAACACTCTGGATTCAGACTTCAGCTTTGTCCCCAAATCTCGAAGGCGCCACGCAGGGGCTTTATCCCTGAGAGATTTAAATACGTAGTATTTAAAGCCGAAGGCTTACCCAGCCTTAAGGTTAAGAGAGAGATTTTAGAGATAAGAAGGGTAGCCAATGGCCAAGAGAGAGGGTAGAGTAGAGTAGACAGATAGAGATAGGGAGAATAGAGAGGAAAAGAAAAAAAAAAAAAAAAATTAGGCTCCGCCCCCTCCATGCGATCCAAAACATATAATAGTGTAGAATCCCTAGGGATTCCACAATCGGGGAGCGAATAGGTGAGTCCCACAGGTAACTTCAAGTGTTCTCAATAGTCGGGAAAGTTT
Organism: Ceriodaphnia dubia; assembly: GCA_022539655.2. Taxonomy (NCBI): domain Eukaryota; kingdom Metazoa; phylum Arthropoda; class Branchiopoda; order Diplostraca; family Daphniidae; genus Ceriodaphnia; species Ceriodaphnia dubia. Next base: position 23,859 of record JAKUCG020000057.1, on the reverse strand, counting down.
CGTGAATTGATCCTACATCCGGTAGGCTGGCTTGATTTTTGATTTTTGCCTTTCGATTGATAGTAAAATGAAATTCAATCATCCACCAATCAGCTGTTCGCATTCGGCCACACACCTGGTTTGGAAACTGGTTACCAAAATCATATCAAATCCGTTTTCTAATGATTGGAATCGACGCCCATTTTCCTGACCTTCCTTTTTCTACAAATTGTTTCACGGGAAACGTCCGAAATAAAATACTAGGAGAATCTCAAGTTCTTTGTTTACCTTTTCTTTCTTGACAACGGTCAGCGCCCCCTTTACTCAAATATTTTTCACAGGCTTTGGTTCCCAAAACTTACACTTTACATGGGTTGACAATGCTCGATGAAATGACGTCGTACCCCGGTACCAAGTAATGACAAAGACGCGTCTCTTCCACCGCTATCTTTCACATGTCATTTGGCGATGACCAGTTCCGAGAATCATATGTTACGTGTAAATCAAAACTTGTTGACGCTTTTCAATAGCCGCCATCAGCTGTTCCATTGACATCTAAGCCTGGCTCAAGCGTACGCATACCCTGGCAAGCCTGGCCAAGCCTGGCCTGACCTACCTCAGCCAAGCCCGAACATTCGTATTTCGCAGAAACCGACAAAGTCATCATGCAAGGTTGCCAGTGTTCGAAAAACATTTCACTCGCATCCGAAAATATTACTTTTCGTGCAGATTCTTATCTGGAATACAACAGTGATTACCAAAAAAATAATCGGACAGGTAAACAGGGTTGCCATTTTCGAAACAATTTGTTTCGCTTCAAATAAATTATGTTTTATTTACTATAATTCATTAGAATACGAAGGTGATCCTTCTTGAAAAAATCAAACCGGAAAACAGGGTTGCCATTTTCTGAAAAATAAATTCACGAAAAATAATTTATTTTTTTTGACTATAATTCTACGGAGTGTGAAAATGATCCTTCATTTTTAAAAATTGAACAGGAAAACAGGGTTGCCATTTTTTGAAAAATTTGTTTAACACCAAATAAATTATTTTTTATTTACTATAATTCATTGGAATACGAAGGTGATCCTTCTTGAAAAAATCAAACCAGAAAACAGGGTTGCCATTTTCTGAAAAGTAAATTCACGCCAAATAATTTATTTTTCTTGACTATAATTCTACGGAGTGTGAAAATGATCCTTCATTTAAAAATTGAACAGGATAACAGGGTTGCCATTTTTTGAAAATTTGTTTTCCACCAAATAAATTATTTTTTATTTACAATAATTCATTAGAATACGAAGGTGATCCTTCTTGCAAAAATCAAACCGAAAAACAAGGTTGCCATTTCCGAAAAAGTAATTTCACGCAAAAGAATTCATTTTTCTTGCCTAGAATTACATGGAATGCGAGAGTGATCCTTCATAATCGTTCAAAATTCGTGAATTTTCCCTTTTTTACTCAAAAATTTTCTTTTTTTCCCTTAGACAATGAAACAAATCGGGAATAAACTAAAATGACACAAAACGGAAAGGATTTTGAATAAACTGTTGGAAGATTTAGAATTAACAGTTTCCCCCGAAATCTCGAAGGCGCCACGCAGGGGCTTTATCCCTGAGAGATTTGAAAATTCTTATTTTCAAAGCCGAAGGCTTACCCCCGGTTAACGGGAGAGATTTTTTTAGATTTTTTTCAGATTAAAAAATTCACCGAACTGAGCGAAAACTATTTAACCTGAGAGATCCCAGGGGAATAAAAGTGAACTCGTAAATGGCTGATCACGCCGTTCATCGTGAATTATTTATTTTCACGCGGTTGATGAACCCCAAATGTCCTACATGGAATAGGCTGGCCGGAATTTTTTTTAATTACTTCTTGATTAATTACAGGTAATCAAAATTACACCTGTTCCATCCACATATGAAAGCCTAGGGTCTCGACTAAAAAGTTGTTTTCAATGATTTGACGTCCATAAAAACGTCGATGGGTCGTGAGTGAGCGTGAATTTTCGTGAATAATCGTTCAGATTTCGTGAATTTTTCCTTTTTTACTCAAAAAATTGTCTTCTTTCTTCCGAACATAAAAATAACATATGAGAGTGCAGGAAGTAACGTGAATCATCGGGAAGCTTCGTTCAGATTTCGTGATAAATTTCTTTTTTACTCAATTTTCTTCTACACTTATGAGATCATACTAAAAACACCTTGAGACTGCGGGAAGTAACGTGAATCGTCGGGAAATTTCGTTCAGATTTCGTGATAAATTTCTTTTTTCTCAATTTTCTTCAACACTCAGAAGATAATACTTAAAACACATACACATTGCGGTAAGTGACGTGAATCATCGGGAATGTTCGTTCACATTTCGGGAAAAATTTCTTTTTTTCTACATTTTCTCGTTTACTCAGAAAAAAATAATACAAATTATCTTGAAGCTGTTAAAAGTGACGTGAATCATCGGGAATGTTCGTTCAAATTTCGTGATAAATTCCTTTTTTACTAAATTTTCTTTTACACTTAAATGATCATACTAATAAGCACTTTGACACTGCGGGAAGTAACGTGAGTCATCTGGAATGTTTGTTCAATTTGTGATTAATTTCTTTTTCTCAATTTTCCCCACCGGACGGCCCACGAGCTCCGTGAGCCTAAACTTAAAACTCTTGGCGTGGCCGGAATTTCCTTTACTTTGACAATTCACAGTTTTCCTTCTTTTATAATTGACATTTGTCCCACAAATCTCGAAGGCGCCACCCAGTGGCTTAATCCCTGAGAGATTTGAAAATTCTTATTTTCAAAGCCGAAGGCTTACCGGCCCTTAACGGGAGAGATTTTGGCCTGACAACTGAGAGACTGAGATAGGAAGAAAGAGGAGAGTGAGACGAAGAGAATGAAAAAAAAAAAAAAAAAAAAAAATAGGCCCCGCCCCCCAGCAACGATCCAAAACTATTTAACTAGAGGGGATTCCCAGGGGAATAAAACTTAACTCTTTATAGGTGGTCACGCCGTTGATTATGAACGATTTATTTTCACGGCATTGATGAACCCCAAAAGTTTTATGTGCCATAAGCGGGCCGGATTTTTTTTTAATTTCCACACCGTTAATTACAGGTAATCAAAATTACACCTTACCGATCCACATATGAAAGCCTAGGGTCTAGACTAAAAAGTCGTTTTCAATGATTCGACATCCATATAAACTTCAATAAGTCGTGAGTGAGCGTGAATCTTCGTGAATAATCGTTCATATTTCGTGAATTTTCCTATTTTTACTCAAAAAATTTCTTCTTTCTTTTGAACATAAAAACATTTGTTTGAAACAAATATTAACGTAAATCTTCGGGAATTTTCGTTCATATTTCGTGAATTTTTCTTTTCTTACTTAAAAACTTTCCTTTTCCTTATGAACATTTAAATTATTACTCTTAGCCAAATTCAACATAATTCATCGGGAATTTTGGTTCCAAAATTCAGGAAATATTTCTTAATATTATGAAAAATATCCCTACTCAATAAAAAATAGAAAACTTGGAAAACACACTAAAATCAAAAAAAAATTATGGATTTTGACAAAACCATAAAGGATTCAGACTTCAGCTTTGTCCCCAAATCTCGAAGGCGCCACGGCAGGGGCTTTATCCCTGAGAGATTTGAAAATTCTTATTTTCAAAGCCGAAGGCTTACCCCCGGTTAACGGGAGAGATTTTTTTAGAATTTTTTCAGATTAAAAAATTCACCGAACCGAGCGAAAACTATTTAACCTGAGAGATCCCAGGGGAATTAAAGTGAACTTGTAAATGGCTGATCACGCCGTTCATCGTGAATTATTTATTTTCACGCGGTTGATGAACCCCAACAGTCCTACATGGAATAGGCTGGCCGGAATTTTTTTTAATTACTTCTCGATTAATTACAGGTAATCAAAATTACACCTGTTCCATTCACATATGAAAGCCTAGGGTCTAGACTAAAAAGTTGTTTTTAATGATATGACGTCTGTATTTACTTCGATGGGTCGTGCGTGAGCGTGAATCTTCGTGAATAATCGTTCAGATTTCGTGAATTTTTCCTTTTTTACTCAAAAAATTTTCTTCTTTCTTCAGAACATAAAAATAACATATGAGAGTGCAGGAAGTAACGTGAATCATAGGGAATCTTCGTTCAGATTTCGTGATAAATTTCTTTTTTACTCAATTTTCTTCTACACTTATGAGATCATACTAAAAACACCTTGAGACTGCGGGAAGTAACGTGAATCATCGGGAATTTTCGGTAAGATTTCGTGATAAATTTCTTTTTTCTCAATTTTCTTCAACACTCAGAAGATAATACTTAAAACACCTACACACTGCGGAAAGTGACGTAAATCATCGGGAATATTCGTTCATATTTCGGGAAAAATTTCTTTTTTACTACATTTTCTCCTTTACTCAGAAAATAATACTAGAAATTATCTTGAAGCTGTAAAAAGTGACATGAATCATCGGGAATGTTCGTTCACATTTCGTGATAAATTCCTTTTTTACTAAATTTTCTTTTACACTTAAATGATCATACTAATAAGCACTTTGACACTGCGGGAAGTAACGTGAGTCATCTTGAATGTTTGTTCAATTTGTGATCAATTTCTTTTTCTCAATTTTTTCTCTATACTTAGGAAATCATAATAAAAACCACCGTGAAACTGCGGGGTAGTGACGTGAATTATCGGGAATGTTCGTTCAGATTTCTTGATAAATTTCTTTTTTACCCAATTTTCTTCTACACTCAAAGGATAATACTAGAAAACATCTTGAGACTGCGAAAAGTGACTTGAATTATCGGGAATGATGCGTCAAACTATTTACCTTCATAACATTGAATTAAGAATCATTGACCGGGGAGCGAGGAGGGTGGCCGCCACGAGCTCCGTGAGCCTAAACTTAAAACTCTTGGCGTGGCCAGAATTTCCTTTACTTTGACAATTCACAGGTTTTCTTCTTTTAGAATTGACATTTGTCCCACAAATCTCGAAGGCGCCACCCAGTGGCTTAATTAAACCATGAGAGATCCCAAGGGAATTGAGCGAAGCCTGTGATTGGTTGAAACGGTTTTTTTATAGGTAGTCACGCCGTTGATCGTGAATTGATGACTTGACTTCTTTGCACGGACAATAAAATTCTTCATCGCTTAGGGGGGTTTATATTCAAATCCGATTAATTACAGGTACGCTGAATTGCACCTGGCCGAACAAGGTGTGTCTCGGGGCCAGGCCATGTCTTCGTGAATACTGGTTTTACATACGAGAAAACTTTATTGACGCGTGAGGTAGCGTGAATTATCGGGAATTATCGTTCAAATATCGTGATAAATTTCTTTTTTTCTCAATTTTTTTCTACACTCATTAGATCATACTAAAAAACACCTACAGACTGCGAGTAGTGACGTGAATCTTCGGGAATGTTCGTTCAAAAATCGTGATAAATTTCTTTTTGACTGAATTTTCTTCTACACTTATGAGATCATAATAAAAACACCTTGAGACTGCGGAAAGTAACGTGAATCATCGGGAATATTCGTTCAAAAATCGTGATAAATTTCTTTTTTACTGAATTTTCTTCTACACTTATGAGATCATAATAAAAACACCTTGAGACTGCGGAAAGTAACGTGAATCATCGGGAATATTCGTTCAAAAATCGTGATAAATTTCTTTTTTACTGAATTTTCTTCTACACTTATGATATCATAATAAAAACACATTGACAATGCGGAATATGACATGAATCATCGGGAATGTTCGTTCAAATTTCGGGACAAATTTCGTTTTTACTGAATTATCTTCTACATTCAGAAGATCATATTTAAAACACCCTATGACTGCGGGAAGTGACATGAATCTCCGGGAATGTTCGTTCAAAAATCGTGATAAATTTATTTTTTACTCAATTTTCTTCGACACTCATAACATCATACTAAAAACACCTTGTGACTGCGAAAAGTGACGTGAATCCTCGAGAATTCAAATTCATATTTCTTGCTATTTATCTTTTTTACTCAAAATTTTTTCTTCTTTCATTAAAACTTTCTTAAAAATGCATTTCTCACACTAAAAATAAATCTGGAAATTAACCTAAAGATTTCGTGAATCTTTCCTTTTTTACTCAAAATTAAACAGGGGAGCGAGGGGGTGGCCGGTGGACGGCGAAGCCGGCCACCGGTCGCCCCACGAGCGATTGACATTTGAAACATAATTCAGTTTTCCTTCTTTTAGAATTGACATTTGTCCCACAAATCTCGAAGGCGCCACCCAGTGGCTTAATCCCTGAGAGATTTGAAAATTCTTATTTTCAAAGCCGAAGGCTTACCCCCGGTTAACGGGAGAGATTTTTTTAGAATTTTTTCAGATTAAAAAATTCACCGAACCGAGCGAAAACTATTTAACCTGAGAGATCCCAGGGGAATTGAAGTGAACTTGTAAATGGCTGATCACGCCGTTCATCGTGAATTATTTATTTTCACGGGGTTGATGAACCCCAACAGTCCTACATGGAATAGGCTGGCCGGAATTTTTTTTTATTACATCTCGATTAATTACAGGTAATCAAAATTACACCTGTTCCATTCACATATGAAAGCCTAGGGTCTAGACTAAAAAGTTGTTTTCAATGATATGACGTCTGTATAAACTTCGATGGGTCGTGCGTGAGCGTGAATCCTCGTGAATAATCGTTCATATTTTCGTGAATTTTTCATTTTTTACTCAAAAATTGTCTTCTTTCTTCCGAACTTAAAATAACTTTTGAGAGTGCAGGAAGTAACGTGAATCATCGGGAATTTTCGTTCAGATTTCGTGATAAATTTCTTTTTGACTCAATTTTCTTCTACACTTATGAAATCATACTAAAAACACTTTGAGACTGCGGGAAGTAACGTGAATCATCGGGAATTTTCGTTCAGATTTCGTGATAAATTTCTTTTTGACTCAATTTTTTCCTACACTCAAAAGATCATACTAAAAAACACCTCTAGACTACGGGTACTGGCGTGAATCATCGGGAATATTCGTTCAAAAATCGTGATAAATTTCTTTTTTACTGAATTTTCTTCTACACATATGAGATCATAATAAAAACACCTTCAGACTGAGGAAATTTACGTGATATTCGTTCAAAAATCGTGATCAATTTCATTTTATCTCAATTTACTTCTAAATTAATAAGATCATACTAAAAAAAACACCTCCGTACTGCGGGTAGTGACGTTATTCATCGGAAATATTCTTTCAAAAATAGTTATAAATTCCATTTTTACTGAATTTCTTACTACACTAATGAGATCATTATGAAAACACGTTGACAATGCGGAAAGTGGCGTGAATCATCGGGAATGTTCGTTCACATTTCGGAAAAAATTTCGTTTTTTTCTCAATTTTCTCCTAATCTTATAAAATCATAGTACAAAAAAAACTTGAGAGTGCGGAAAGTAACGTGAATCATCGGGAATGTTCGTTCAAATTTCGTGATAAATTTCTTTTTTACTCAATTTTCTAAAACACTCATAACATCATACTAAAAAACATATTGTGACTGCGAAAAGTGACGTGAATCCTCGGGAATTCTCAAAAAAAATTTCGCGATATTTATCTTTTTTACTCAAAATTTTTTCTTCTTTCATTAAAACTTTCTTAAAAATGCATTTCTCACACAAAATGAATCTGGAAATTAACTTTCAGATTTTGTGAATTTTTCCTTTTTGGCAGTTTTTTTCAGAATTTTTTCAGGTTAAAAATTTCACCGAACCGAGCGAAAACTATATATTAAAGTCAACTTGTTACTAACTGATCACGCCGTTCATCGTGAATTATTTATTTTCACGCGGTTGTGAATTTTTCCTTTTTGGCAGTTTTTTTCAGAATTTTTTCAGGTTAAAAATTTCACCGAACCGAGCGAAAACTATTTAACCTGAGAGATCCCAGGGGAATTAAAGTCAACTTGTTACTAACTGATCACGCCGTTCATCGTGAATTATTTATTTTCACGCGGTTGATGAACCCCAAATGTCCTACATGGAATAGGCTGGCCGGAATTTTTTTAAATTACTTCTCGATTAATTACAGGTAATCAAAATTACACCTGTTCCATCCACATATGAAAGCCTAGGGTCTCGACTAAAAAGTTGTTTTCAATGATTTGACGTCCATAAAAACGTCGGTGGGTCGTGAGTGAGCGTGAATCTTCGTGAATAATCGTTCAGATTTCGTGAATTTTTCCTTTTTTACTCAAAAAATTGTCTTCTTTCTTCCGAACATAAAAATAACATATGAGAGTGCAGGAAGTAACGTGAATCATCGGGAATTTTCGTTCAGATTTCGTGATAAATTTCATTTTTACTCAATTTTCTTCTACACTTATGAGATCATACTAAAAACACCTTGAGACTGCGGGAAGTAACGTGAATCGTCGGGAATTTTCGTTCACATTTCGTGATAAATTTCTTTTTTCTCAATTTTCTTCTACACTCAGAAGATAATACTTAAAACACCTACACACTGCGGAAAGTGACGTGAATCATCGGGAATGTTCGTTCACATTTCGGGAAAAATTTCTTTTTTACTACATTTTCTCCTTTACTCAGAAAATAATACTACAAATTATCTTGAAGCTGTTAAAAGTGACGTGAATCATCGGGAATGTTCGTTCACATTTCGTGATAAATTCCTCTTTTACTAAATTTTCTTTTACACTTAAATGATCATATTAATAAGCACTTTGACACTGCGGGAAGTAACGTGAGTCATCTGGAATGTTTGTTCAATTTGTGATTAATTTCTTTTTCTCAATTTTTTTTCTATACTTAGGAAATAATAATAAAAACCACCTTGAGACTGCGGGGTAGTGACGTGAATTATCGGGAATGTTCGTTCAGATTTCTTGATAAATTTCTTTTTTACTCAATTTTCTTCTACACTCAAAGGATAATACTAGATAACATCTTGACACTGCGAAAAGTGACTTGAATTATCGGGAATGATGCGTCAAATTATTTACCTTCATGACATTGAATGAAGAATCATCGACAGGGGAGCGAGGAGGGGTGGCCGCCACGAGCTCCGTGAACCTAAACTTAAAACTCTTGGCGTGGCCAGAATTTCCTTTACTTTGACAATTCACAGTTTTCCTTCTTTTATAATTGACATTTGTCCCACAAATCTCGAAGGCGCCACCCAGTGGCTTAATCCCTGAGAGATTTGAAAATTCTTATTTTCAAAGCCGAAGGCTTACCCCCGGTTAACGGGAGAGATTTTTTTAGAATTTTTTCAGATTAAAAAATTCACCGAACCGAGCGAAAACTATTTAACCTGAGAGATCCCAGGGGAATTGAAGTGAACTTGTAAATGGCTGATCACGCCGTTCATCGTGAATTAATTATTTTCACGGGGTTGATGAACCCCAACAGTCCTACATGGAATAGGCTGGCCGGAATTTTTTTTTATTACTTCTCGATTAATTACAGGTAATCAAAATTACACCTGTTCCATTCACATATGAAAGCCTAGGGTCTAGAGTAAAAAGTTGTTTTCAATGATATGACGTCTGTATAAACTTCGATGGGTCGTGAGTGAGCGTGAATCTTCGTGAATAATCGTTCAGATTTCGTGAATTTTTCCTTTTTTATTCAAAAAATTGTCTTCTTTCTTCCGAACATAAAAATAACATATGAGAGTGCAGGAAGTAACGTGAATCATCGGTAATCTTCGTTCAGATTTCGTGATAAATTTCTTTTTGACTGAATTTTCTTAAACACTTATGAGATCATTCTAAAAACACCTTGAGATTGCGGAAAGTAACGTCAATCATCGGGAATATTCGTTCAGATTTCGTGATAAATTTCTTTTTTCTCAATTTTCTCCTACACTCAAAAGATCATAGTAAAAAACACCTGAGAGTGCGGGTACTGACGTGAATAATCGGGAATATTCGTTCAAAAATCGTGATAAATTTCTTTTTTACTGAATTTTCTTCTACACTTATAAGGTCATTATAAAAACACCTACAGACTGCGAATAGTAGCGTGCATCATCGGAAATATTCGTTCAGATTTCGTGATAAATTTAATTTATCTCAATTTTCTTCTACACTCATAAGATCATACTAAAAACACCTACAGACTTCGGGTAGTGACGTTCTTCATCGGGAATATTCGTTCAAAAATCGTGATAAATTTCTTTTCTACTGAATTTTCATCTACACTTATGTGATCATGATAAAAACACCTTAACACTGCGGATAATGGCGTGAATCATCGGGGATGTTCGTTCAGATTTCGTGATAAATTTCTTTTATACTCAATTTTAATTTACAATTATAAGATCGTACTTTTGACACTGCAGAAGTGACGTGAACCCTCGGGAATTCTCGTAAATGTTTCGTGATATTTATCTTTCTTACTAAAAATTTTTTTTTCTTTCTTTAAAACATGATAATACATTTCTCAGACAAAATGAATCTGAATCTTCAGAAATAAACGTTCAGATTTCGTGAATCTTACCTTTTTTCTCAAAATTAAGCAGGGAAGCGAGGAGGGTGGCCGGTGGGCGGCGAAGCCGGCCACCAGTCGGTCCACTAGCTCCTTGCGCTTACAATTAAAACTCTCTACGATGGCCAGAATATACTTTACTTTGACAATTCATAGTTTTCCTTAAATTAAGAATAGACATTTGTCCCACAAATCTCGAAGGCGCCACCCAGTGGCTTAATCCCTGAGGGATTTAGTAATCTAAATCACCGAAGGTTAAGGGGCTCTTAAAGGAAGCAAAAGTTGCAATAGGCCCCGCCCCCTGCAGAGGCCCCAAAAAACCTTATTGGGATCGGTTTCCACCAATAGGAATCGAGAACGTGTAAAACGATTTTTTCCGGATTCCCCAAAACATATGGAATGAAAGTTGACCATGGGAAAGCTAGATAATTTTGATTCCCACCATGGTACTACAATAAACGCCTAACTATGTGAATAGTAATACAATTTTAAAGCAATCAAAGTTAGAAGATCCGCCATTTTGAAAATGCACTTAGTCCAAATTTTGGTAACTAGATGGCGCTACATGTTTGTAAATATTGCTTACTTTACATCGGATTTGCTTAAAATTAACTTTGTGAAAGCTTGAAAATAATGATTAACAACTTTTGAATACTTAAAATGTCTAAATTTATGGTTTTTGAGACATGTTTACGTGATTTAAGTTAAAATTCCGCCATTCCGCCACTCTTGAAAAGTCGTTAGTTCAAAATGGGAAGACTAGATGACACTACATGTTTCATAACAAATATATTTTTCTGTTATTTTCTAAATAGAGAAATTCGTATCAAGGTGCAATATTGTAATAAGACCAGATACACTTTAACTTTACTGCTTTACCCATTCATAAAACTCTGATAAAAGTTCTTCAAGCTATTGACAGAAAGCCAAGTTTAGAAGACAGGATGGATAAAAAATCATTGGTGCGAAGAAATTTTTCTGCCAAACTTACTTAAATGTCCTATTTTGATAACGCTAAGTGATTTGTCTAAATGGGGTCCAATAATTCATTTAATTTTACATATTCTAACAGGTTGAACCAAACAGCAAATCAATGCTGCGAACAAATTGTTCCTGCCAAATTTACTTATGAAGCTGTTTTGATTACGTTAACTGCATTGCCCAATCATAGTCATGCAATTCAACCTATGCATATATTTAAATAGGTTAACCAAATTGGACAGCTGCGTTCCATCATGTACTATGAGTCAAATAGTATTGACAGCAAGTTTGTCATAAGTACGACAAACAGCTAATACTTTAATACACTTGACACAAGTAAATTTCAAATGAGAGAATAGTTAGTTTCTATTATACAACAGTTTTTATTATTACAATACTACAATTGATACCAACAATAATTCAACTAGCTTTAATAAAAGGCCTTTCACAAAATTACAAACTAATATTTTTCTCAAGTAACACTAACTGATGTATAGTTCCAACAACCTCAACAGAAAATTTGATTTACAAAATTAGAGAGAAACTGAATACCAATAAATTGAATCTAAACGAATCTTTTATGAAAACCATTTTCGATCCAAAATCATTTAATTTTTAATGGACAGTATATCAATAAATAGAAAAATTATTCCAGTTGGATGAAAAAAACTTAAATTAGGATTTCAAACACATTTTTCGGAGATCATCATACCAAACGCAAACTTAAACCTATACAATTAAACCTAGACGATGAAATAAATTCTAAATATAAAAGAGAATCGACATCAGTACAAAACGCTTGGAAAATACGTTCGTTTGACACGGAGGAAAAACATCATTATAACAAATAAATATCTGAATTGAAAACAATTCAGTGAAGCCAAGACAAGCCAATAAAAATTGAAAAACCGACTAAAAAGACAGATTAAATCTAAAATAGGGGAAAATATAAGAAAACCACATAAACAAATAGAAAACATCTAAACAATTCTAACAAAAAACTATTATTTTAAAAATTATTTTTAATTAAATGAAAACTATTTTACGTGAGTCGTCTCTTATTCTTAATTCACTGACACGTTAAGTTATAGATCATCTTGTGATTATAAAAATTCTACCTGTAGCTATGATCATAACTCGAATTACTAATCTATCATCTTATTTTTAATTTATGACGATACGTATACCTAACTGGGCGATGTATAGCGAAAAAATTCAACATCTAAAATGCTGAATCATATATGTAAGAAAAAACATAATTTGAAAAAAGCAGAACTATAGCCCCTAAGATGTCAAGACATCCAGGAAAGCGAGGAAAAATGAAAAATTTGTGAAAGTGAGTCTTAACTTACATTTTCAATGATCCATTAATTTGATATAAAAAGCGATAAAAATAAAATTATGTTACAATTCATTCAAGATGAATTCATTCATTTTAAATATTCAAAATTAAACTACAAATAATGAACGGCAATATTATATGTATATAAATATATTGACGCTACGTTGTACAAGCAAGATTAAGCAAATCTTATAGAGCCTCCAACCTAATTTTAAATACTGAGACTACGAGTCCGAAATACCCTGTGTATCGGAGAAAAGAGATCTGTTAGACAGCACTAATCTGAAGCAAACTTTCTACCAAAAGAATGCCTTAAAAACGCCCGTTTTATATGGAGAAAAAAATCATGACACAAATCTAAAATGAACAAAGTTCAAATAAACAAAACTCCTGATTATCGAAAAAATACACATAATAAAGATTGACGTACAACCAAAACTGAATTGTCCTTATAAAATAGACCTAAGAATACAAATACAGGCCATAACATGTAGAAAATTATGGTACATTAACGGATATTATATACAAAGTTTTTTCATTAAAATTATAAAACAAAAGATCTAATCTTTAACTTTGCAAAAATCCCGAAGGTGCCCGAGGGGCTTTATAACATGGGAAATATTTTTTTCCGTGCAATAGGTAATATTTTGATGAAAATACACAGTACACATGCTAAAAATAATATTTTGTACAGGGGGTACCTTATAACATGGGAAATATTTTTTTCCGTGCAAGAGGTAATATTTTGATGAAAATACACAGTATACATGCTAAAAATAATATTTTGTACAGGGGGTACCTTATAACATGGGAAATATTTTTCTCGTGCAAGAGGTAATATTTTGATGAAAATACACAGTATACATGCTAAAAATAATATTTTGTACAGGGGGTACCTTATAACATGGGAAATATTTTTTCCGTGCAAGAGCTAATAATTTGATGAAAATACACAGTATACATGCTAAAAATAATATTTTGTACAGGGGGTACCTTATAACATGGGAAATATTTTTTTCCGTGCAAGAGGTAATATTTTGATGAAAATACACAGTATACATGCTAAAAATAATATTTTGTACAGGGGGTACCTTATAACATGGGAAATATTTTTTTCCGTGCAAGAGGTAATATTTTGATGAAAATACACAGTATACATGCTAAAAATAATATTTTGTACAGGGGGTACCTTATAACATGGGAAATATTTTTTTCCGTGCAAGAGGTAATATTTTGATGAAAATACACAGTATACATGCTAAAAATAATATTTTGTACAGGGGGTACCTTATAACATGGGAAATATTTTTTTCCGTGCAATAGGTAATATTTTGATGAAAATACACAGTATACATGCAAAAAATAATATTTTGTACAGGGGGTACCTTATAACATGGGAAATATTTTTTTCCGTGCATGAGGTAATATTCTGATGAAAATACACAGTATACATGCTAAAAATAATATTTTGTACAGGGGGTACCTTATAACATGGGAAATATTTTTTTCTGCACAAGAGATCAAAAACTGATGAAAATACACAGTATACATGCTAAAAATAATATTTTGTACAGGGGGTACCTTATAACATGGGAAATATTTTTTTCCGTAAAAGAGGTAATATTTTGATGAAAATACACAGTATACATGCTAAAAATAATATTTTGTACAGGGGGTACCTTATAACATGGGAAATATTTTTTTCCGTAAAAGAGGTAATATTTTGATGAAAATACACAGTATACATGCTAAAAATAATATTTTGTACAGGGGTACCTTATAAAAAATAATATTTTGTACATGGGAAATATTTTTTTCCGTATTTTTTTCAAGAGGTAATATTTTGATGAAAATACACAGTATACATGCTAAAAATAATATTTTGTACAGGGGGTACCTTATAACATGGGAAATATTTTTTTCTGCACAAGAGATCAAAAACTGATGAAAATACACAGTATACATGCTAAAAATAATATTTTGTACAGGGGGTACCTTATAACATGGGAAATATTTTTTTCCGTGCAAAAGGTAATATTTTGATGAAAATACACAGTATACATGCTAAAAATAATATTTTGTACAGGGGGTACCTTATAACATGGGAAATATTTTTTTCCGTGCAAGAGGTAATATTTTGATGAAAATACACAGTATACATGCTAAAAATAATATTTTGTACAGGGGGTACCTTATAACATGGGAAATATTTTTTTCCGTGCAAGAGGTAATATTTTGATGAAAATACACAGTATACATGCTAAAAATAATATTTTGTACAGGGGGTACCTTATAACATGGGAAATATTTTTTTCTGCACAAGAGATAAAATACCTGATGAAAATACACAGTATACATGCTAAAAATAATATTTTGTACAGGGGGTACCTTATAACATGGGAAATATTTTTTTCCGTGCAAGAGGTAATATTTTGATGAAAATACACAGTATACATGCTAAAAATAATATTTTGTACAGGGGGTACCTTATAACATGGGAAATATTTTTTTCCGTAAAAGAGGTAATATTTTGATGAAAATACACAGTATACATGCTAAAAATAATATTTTGTACAGGGGGTACCTTATAACATGGGAAATATTTTTTTCCGTGCAAAATACACAGTATACATGCTAAAAATAATATTTTGTACAGGGGGTACCTTATAACATGGGAAATATTTTTTTCCGTGCAAGAGGTAATATTTTGATGAAAATACACAGTATACATGCTAAAAATAATATTTTGTACAGGGGGTACCTTATAACATGGGAAATATTTTTTTCCGTGCAAGAGGTAATATTTTGATGAAAATACACAGTATACATGCTAAAAATAATATTTTGTACAGGGGGTACCTTATAACATGGGAAATATTTTTTTCCGTGCAAGAGGTAATATTTTGATGAAAATACACAGTATACATGCTAAAAATAATATTTTGTACAGGGGGTACCTTATAACATGGGAAATATTTTTTTCCGTGCAAGAGGTAATATTTTGATGAAAATACACAGTATACATGCTAAAAATAATATTTTGTACAGGGGGTACCTTATAACATGGGAAATATTTTTTTCCGTGCAAGAGGTAATATTTTGATGAAAATACACAGTATACATGCTAAAAATAATATTTTGTACAGGGGGTACCTTATAACATGGGAAATATTTTTTTCCGTGCAAGAGGTAATATTTTGATGAAAATACACAGTATACATGCTAAAAATAATATTTTGTACAGGGGGTACCTTATAACATGGGAAATATTTTTTTCCGTGCAAGAGGTAATATTTTGATGAAAATACACAGTATACATGCTAAAAATAATATTTTGTACAGGGGGTACCTTATAACATGGGAAATATTTTTTTCTGCACAAGAGATCAAAAACTGATGTATACATGCTAAAAATAAAATTTTGTACAGGGGGTACCTTATAACATGGGAAATATTTTTTTCCGTGCAAGAGGTAATATTTTGATGAAAATACACAGTATACATGCTAAAAATAATATTTTGTACAGGGGGTACCTTATAACATGGGAAATATTTTTTTCCGTGCAAGAGGTAATATTTTGATGAAAATACACAGTATACATGCTAAAAATAATATTTTGTACAGGGGGTACCTTATAACATGGGAAATATTTTTTTCCGTGCAAGAGATCAAAACTGATGAAAATACACAGTATACATGCTAAAAATAATATTTTGTACAGGGGGTACCTTATAACATGGGAAATATTTTTTTCCGTAAAAGAGGTAATATTTTGATGAAAATACACAGTATACATGCAAAAAATAATATTTTGTACAGGGGGTACCTTATAACATGGGAAATATTTTTTTCCGTGCAATAGGTAATATTTTGATGAAAATACACAGTATACATGCTAAAAATAATATTTTGTACAGGGGGTACCTTATAACATGGGAAATATTTTTTTCCGTGCAAGAGGTAATATTTTGATGAAAATACACAGTATACATGCTAAAAATAATATTTTGTACAGGGGGTACCTTATAACATGGGAAATATTTTTTTCCGTGCAAGAGGTAATATTTTGATGAAAATACACAGTATACATGCTAAAAATAATATTTTGTACAGGGGGTACCTTATAACATGGGAAATATTTTATTCCGTGCAAGAGGTAATATTTTGATGAAAATACACAGTATACATGCTAAAAATAATATTTTGTACAGGGGGTACCTTATAACATGGGAAATATTTTTTTTCCGTGCAAGAGGTAATATTTTGATGAAAATACACAGTATACATGTTAAAAATAATATTTTGTACAGGGGGTACCTTATAACATGGGAAATATTTTTTTCTGAACAAGAGATAATAATCTGATGAAAATACACAGTATACATGCTAAAAATAATATTTTGTACAGGGGTTACCTTATAACATGGGAAATATTTTTTTCCGTAAAAGAGGTAATATTTTGATGAAAATACACAGTATACATGCTAAAAATAATATTTTGTACAGGGGGTACCTTATAACATGGGAAATATTTTTTTCCGTGCAAGAGGTAATATTTTGATGAAAATACACAGTATACATGCTAAAAATAATATTTTGTACAGGGGGTACCTTATAACATGGGAAATATTTTTTTCCGTGCAAGAGGTAATATTTTGATGAAAATACACAGTATACATGCTAAAAATAATATTTTGTACAGGGGGTACCTTATAACATGGGAAATATTTTTTTCCGTAAAAGAGGTAATATTTTGATGAAAATACACAGTATACATGCTAAAAATAATATTTTGTACAGGGGGTACCTTATAACATGGGAAATATTTTTTTCCGTGCAAGAGGTAATATTTTGATGAAAATACACAGTATACATGCTAAAAATAATATTTTGTACAGGGGGTACCTTATAACATGGGAAATATTTTTTTCCGTAAAAGAGGTAATATTTTGATGAAAATACACAGTATACATGCTAAAAATAATATTTTGTACAGGGGGTACCTTATAACATGGGAAATATTTTTTTCTGCACAAGAGATAATATTTTGATGAAAATACACAGTATACATGCTAAAAATAATATTTTTTGTACAGGGGGTACCTTATAACATGGGAAATATTTTTTTCCGTGCAAGAGGTAATATTTTGATGAAAATACACAGTATACATGCTAAAAATAATATTTTGTACAGGGGGTACCTTATAACATGGGAAATATTTTTTTCCGTGCAAGAGGTAATATTTTGATGAAAATACACAGTATACATGCAAAAAATAATATTTTGTACAGGGGGTACCTTTCATAACATGGGAAATATTTTTTTCCTAAAAGAGGTAATATTTTGATGAAAATACACAGTATACATGCTAAAAATAATATTTTGTACAGGGGGTACCTTATAACATGGGAAATATTTTTTTCCGTGCAAGAGGTAATATTTTGATGAAAATACACAGTATACATGCTAAAAATAATATTTTGTACAGGGGGTACCTTATAACATGGGAAATATTTTTTTCTGCACAAGAGATCACATTTGATGAAAATACACAGTATACATGCTAAAAATAATATTTTGTACAGGGGGTACCTTATAACATGGGAAATATTTTTTTCCGTGCAAGAGGTAATATTTTGATGAAAATACACAGTATACATGCTAAAAATAATATTTTGTACAGGGGGTACCTTATAACATGGGAAATATTTTTTCCATGCAAGAGGTAATATTTTGATGAAAATACACAGTATACATGCTAAAAATAATATTTTGTACAGGGGGTACCTTATAACATGGGAAATATTTTTTTCCGTGCAAGAGGTAATATTTTGATGAAAATACACAGTATACATGCTCAAAATAATATTTTGTACAGGGGGCACCTTATAACATGGGAAATATTTTTTTCCGTGCAAGAGGTAATATTTTGATGAAAATACACAGTATACATGCTAAAAATAATATTTTGTACAGGGGGTACCTTATAACATGGGAAATATTTTTTTTCTGCACAAGAGATCAAAAACTGATGAAAATACACAGTATACATGCTAAAAATAATATTTTGTACAGGGGGTACCTTATAACATGGAAATATTTTTTTCCGTGCAAGAGGTAATATTTTGATGAAAATACACAGTATACATGCAAAAAATAATATTTTGTACAGGGGGTACCTTATAACATGGGAAATATTTTTTTCCGTCAAAGAGGTAATATTTTGATGAAAATACACAGTATACATGCTAAAAATAATATTTTGTACAGGGGGTACCTTATAACATGGGAAATATTTTTTTCCGTAAAAGAGGTAATATTTTAATGAAAATACACAGTATACATGCAAAAAATAATATTTTGTACAAGGGGTACCTTATAACATGGGAAATATTTTTTTCCGTGCAAGAGGTAATATTTTGATGAAAATACACAGTATACATGCTAAAAATAATATTTTGTACAGGAGGTACCTTATAACATGGGAAATATTTTTTTCCGTGCAAGAGGTAATATTTTGATGAAAATACACAGTATACATGCTAAAAATAATATTTGTGTACAGGGGGTACCTTATAACATGGGAAATATTTTTTTCCGTGCAAGAGGTAATATTTTGATGAAAATACACAGTATACATGCTAAAAATAATATTTTGAACAGGGGGTACCTTATAACATGGGAAATATTTTTTTCCGTGCAAGAGGTAATATTTTGATGAAAATACACAGTATACATGCTAAAAATAATATTTTGTACAGGGGGTACCTTATAACATGGGAAATATTTTTTCCGTAAAAGAGGTAATATTTTGATGAAAATACACAGTATACATGCTAAAAATAATATTTTGTACAGGAGGTACCTTATAACATGGGAAATATTTTTTTCCGTGCAAGAGGTAATATTTTGATGAAAATACACAGTATACATGCTAAAAATAATATTTTGTACAGGGGGTACCTTATAACATGGGAAATATTTTTTTCCGTGCAATAGGTAATATTTTGATGAAAATACACAGTATACATGCTAAAAAATAATATTTTGTACAGGGGTACCTTATAACATGTGAAATATTTTTTTCCGTGCAAGAGGTAATATTTTGATGAAAATACACAGTATACATGCTAAAAATAATATTTTGTACAGGGGGTACCTTATAACATGGGAAATATTTTTTTCTGCAAGAGGTAATATTTTGATGAAAATACACAGTATACATGCTAAAAATAATATTTTGTACAGGGGGTACCTTATAACATGGGAAATATTTTTTTCTGCACAAGAGTTCAAAATTTGATGAAAATACACAGTATACATGCTAAAAATAATATTTTGTACAGGGGGTACCTTATAACATGGGAAATATTTTTTTCCGTGCAAGAGGTAATATTTTGATGAAAATACACAGTATACATGCTAAAAATAATATTTTGTACAGGGGGTACCTTATAACATGGGAAATATTTTTTTCCGTGCAAGAGGTAATATTTTGATGAAAATACACAGTATACATGCTAAAAATAATATTTTGTACAGGGGGTACCTTATAACATGGGAAATATTTTTTTCCGTGCAAGAGGTAATAAAATGATGAAAATACACAGTATACATGCTAAAAATAATATTTTGTACAGGGGGTACCTTATAACATGGGAAATATTTTTTTCCGTGCAAGAGGTAATATTTTGATGAAAATACACAGTATACATGCTAAAAATAATATTTTGTACAGGGGGTACCTTATAACATGGGAAATATTTTTTTCCGTGCAAGAGGTAATATTTTGATGAAAATACACAGTATACATGCTAAAAATAATATTTTGTACAGGGGGTACCTTATAACATGGGAAATATTTTTTTCCGTGCAAGAGGTAATATTTTGATGAAAATACACAGTATACATGCAAAAAATAATATTTTGTACAGGGGGTACCTTATAACATGGGAAATATTTTTTTCCGTGCAAGAGGTAATATTTTGATGAAAATACACAGTATACATGCTAAAAATAATATTTTGTACAGGGGGTACCTTATAACATGGGAAATATTTTTTTCCGTGCAAGAGGTAATATTTTGATGAAAATACACAGTATACATGCTAAAAATAATATTTTGTACAGGGGGTACCTTATAACATGGGAAATATTTTTTTCCGTGCAAGAGGTAATATTTTGATGAAAATACACAGTATACATGCTAAAAATAATATTTTGTACAGGGGGTACCTTATAACATGGGAAATATTTTTTTCCGTGCAAGAGGTAATATTTTGATGAAAATACACAGTATACATGCTAAAAATAATATTTTGTACAGGGGGTACCTTATAACATGGGAAATATTTTTTTCCGTAAAAGAGGTAATATTTTGATGAAAATACACAGTATACATGCTAAAAATAATATTTGTACAGGGGGTACCTTATAACATGGGAAATATTTTTTTCCGTAAAAGAGGTAATATTTTGATGAAAATACACAGTATACATGCTAAAAATAATATTTTGTACAGGGGGTACCTTATAACATGGGAAATATTTTTTTCCGTGCAAGAGGTAATATTTTGATGAAAATACACAGTATACATGCTAAAAATAATATTTTGTACAGGGGGTACCTTATAACATGGGAAATATTTTTTTCCGTGCAAGAGGTAATATTTTGATGAAAATACACAGTATACATGCTAAAAATAATATTTTGTACAGGGGGTACCTTTATAACATGGGAAATATTTTTTTCCGTGCAAGAGATAATATTTTGATGAAAATACACAGTATACATGCTAAAAATAATATTTTGTACAGGGGGTACCTTATAACATGGGAAATATTTTTTTCCGTGCAAGAGGTAATATTTTGAAAATACACAGTATACATGCTAAAAATAATATTTTGTACAGGGGGTACCTTATAACATGGGAAATATTTTTTTCTCCGTAAAAGAGGTAATATTTTGATGAAAATACACAGTATACATGCTAAAAATAATATTTTGTACAGGGGGTACCTTATAACATGGGAAATATTTTTTTCCGTGCAAGAGGTAATATTTTGATGAAAATACACAGTATACATGCTAAAAATAATATTTTGTACAGGGGGTACCTTATAACATGGGAAATATTTTTTTCCGTGCAAGAGGTAATATTTTGATGAAAATACACAGTATACATGCTAAAAATAATATTTTGTACAGGGGGTACCTTATAACATGGGAAATATTTTTTTCCGTAAAAGAGGTAATATTTTGATGAAAATACACAGTATACATGCTAAAAATAATATTTTGTACAGGGGGTACCTTATAACATGGGAAATATTTTTTTCCGTGCAAGAGGTAATATTTTGATGAAAATACACAGTATACATGCTAAAAATAATATTTTGTACAGGGGGTACCTTATATAACATGGGAAATATTTTTTCCGTGCAAGAGGTAATATTTGATGAAAATACACAGTATACATGCTAAAAATAATATTTTGTACAGGGGGTACCTTATAACATGGGAAATATTTTTTTCCGTAAAAGAGGTAATATTTTGATGAAAATACACAGTATACATGCTAAAATAATATTTTTACAGGGGGCAATTTATAACATGGGAAATATTTTTTCTAAAAGAGGTAATATTTTGATGAAAATACACAGTATACATGCTAAAAATAATATTTTGTACAGGGGGTACCTTATAACATGGGAAATATTTTTTTCCGTAAAAGAGGTAATATTTTGATGAAAATACACAGTATACATGCTAAAAATAATATTTTGTACAGGGGGTACCTTATAACATGGGAAATATTTTTTTCCGTGCAAGAGGTAATATTTTGATGAAATAAACAGTATACATGCTAAAAATAATATTTTGTACAGGGGGTACCTTATAACATGGGAAATATTTTTTTCCGTAAAAGAGGTAATATTTTGATGAAAATACACAGTATACATGCTAAAAATAATATTTTGTACAGGGGGTACCTTATAACATGGGAAATATTTTTTTCCGTAAAAGAGGTAATATAATAATATTTTGTACAGGGGGTACCTTATAACATGGGAAATATTTTTTTCCGTGCAAGAGGTAATATTTTGATGAAAATACACAGTATACATGCTAAAAATAATATTTTGTACAGGGGGTACCTTATAACATGGGAAATATTTTTTTCCGTGCAAGAGGTAATATTTTGATGAAAATACACAGTATACATGCTAAAAATAATATTTTGTACAGGGGGTACCTTATAACATGGGAAATATTTTTTTCCGTGCAAGAGGTAATATTTTGATGAAAATACACAGTATACATGCTAAAAATAATATTTTGTACAGGGGGTACCTTATAACATGGGAAATATTTTTTCCGTGCAAGAGGTAATATTTTGATGAAAATACACAGTATACATGCTAAAAATAATATTTTGTACAGGGGGTACCTTATAACATGGGAAATATTTTTTTCCGTGCAAGAGGTAATATTTTGATGAAAATACACAGTATACATGCTAAAAATAATATTTTGTACAGGGGGTACCTTATAACATGGGAAATATTTTTTTCCGTGCAAGAGGTAATATTTTGATGAAAATACACAGTATACATGCTAAAAATAATATTTTGTACAGGGGGTACCTTATAACATGGGAAATATTTTTTTCCGTGCAAGAGGTAATATTTTGATGAAAATACACAGTATACATGCTAAAAATAATATTTTGTACAGGGGGTACCTTATAACATGGGAAATATTTTTTTCCGTGCAAGAGGTAATATTTTGATGAAAATACACAGTATACATGCTAAAAATAATATTTTGTACAGGGGGTACCTTATAACATGGGAAATATTTTTTTCCGTGCAAGAGGTAATATTTTGATGAAAATACACAGTATACATGCTAAAAATAATATTTTGTACAGGGGGTACCTTATAACATGGGAAATATTTTTTTCCGTGCAAGAGGTAATATTTTGATGAAAATACACAGTATACATGCTAAAAATAATATTTTGTACAGGGGG